>JBCFXI010000856.1:0-99889 GCA_038496175.1 Ampulex compressa
TTGTAGCTTAGCAATACTAATAAACCATTCATCTATATCGACACAAGTCTCTGGCAAAAATTACTTGAACCTCACCATCCATAACAAACCTTTTAAATCAAGTGCAATCCCACATATTTAAAAAGCAATTTAAAATACATTTTTTTTACGATTTATGCACAAGAACCTTATTGGTTCTTAATTGGTATTGAGAAATGTGTTATTTATTTCATACCTGACGCTAGATTTCGGAAACAATCACCTGTTTTATTCAGAGGCTGTTACAAATTATGGACAGTTATATTCCTCCACAAGATCACATACCGGAATTTTAACATGTAGATCGCAACACAGATTTCGCTATGCGTTTTGTTCATGTGATGGCGAACGCTCAACGGATGTTTCGGATATAGAACATCAACGGGAGATAACTTTTTGTAATAAATGTAAATCCTAACCTTATCCTTGTTTGGGATCTTTTAATACAGTGCATTACAGAAGTATACATATATTATTTTTTACGTCAATTACAATATTTTGATTTTTAAACTTGATATTTTCAATCCGTACTGTGCAGCACTATGTGAAGGAAAAAGCCACTGCCGGTCCGCACGGACTGGCACCGTGTTTAACGTTTTAAATAGTTTTTTGTTAACAGTGACGTTCTCAATCACATTCAGTAAATCAAATGAACAGTCAAATTAATAAATAACTTCAACGGATATTGCCAGTTAATTCGAATTCAGTTGATAAACTTCTGATCGAGTGTATTGTTTGTAGGACAGTAAGGATTCTGCAGAGGAGTCAAAACAACGCCACTCTTCTTCTATTATATGAGCCGTTTATTTTGAAAGTGACTTAACTTCATTTGTCAATTATTTCCGGTTACCCGTGGTTACATTTACAATTCTAAGTTATCTATCAATAAAGCATTTGAGCTTACTTATATTTGGAATAAATACGATAATTTTGGACACATAAGTTTTCAGAGTTAGTTCAATAGTTGATCCGTTTATTTTGAAAGTGGCCTAATTCCATTTATACTTAAAGAAAGAAGATATGCTTTAAGATATACTTTATACTTTAAGAAGATTTTGTATCAACAAAATGATTAGAAGACACAATTTTTAAAAGGGTAAAAAATTCTGGTGGAGAATTAAGAAACTGATTATAAATATGTTGGATGCGTTTTATTAGAAATAAACCGTATAAAATATTCCATAAGACATCAAGTTAGACCACTTTCAAAATAAACGGCTCATATATTAGTTCTAACACCGAATAAACCTCATTTAGATAACCAAACGAGAATAGTGTTTACACTTTATCTCCTTATCCATGTTATTCTATATGTACACGTCTTGTACGGGACAGACATTTCTGTGAATAAAAAATCTGATAATTATTTTTTTCGCCAAACACTTGTTTATTTTCTATACTGACAAATAAATATTCTTGGGTAGATTACAACTAATATCTTGACAAAAATATTTATCATTCATAATGTCAAGAGAATATGTCTAGTATATGATATATGGGAATGCATGGATTAGTAGAAGCGGCGGCTGACAGGTGCGAGGGAAGCGAGGGAGTCTGGACGCCGCTCGGAAAAGTGAGATTAGAATAACTGAACGAAGGAGAGTTAATGTAAAAGATTACGTTTAGAGTGTTATGTTAGAGAATATACGTTCTTTTCTTGGTAATTTTACTCCTGTGTTGTTCGTTTCTCCTTTTGTTTTACCCTCTTCGTTACTTACAATAACGTACATTATACGATGGTCGTAATAACTGAAAAGTTTCGAATAAACTTCCTGCTATAAAAAGCTATCAGATTTAATCGTTTTACGTTACACTACATCGATTAAAATTTATGTAAGTCCTTCGTTTTTCCAGATTGTGTTGTTATATTTTAAGGCTCCTTAAATACCAGCATTTAAAGTGAAGAACCTTTTTATGCTGACTTTCACAATCATAATAAATACGTCCAAACAATAATTATCATACAATTTTCAATGGTGTTACTATTATTTATTACTTATTTTCTTCGAAATTTAACAGAAATAACTCACTTTAAAATGATGACACAAATTGAACTTGACTAAATTTTAGACACTGAAAAAAATGTTACTATTATTTATTACTTATTTTCTTCGAAATTTAACAGAAATAACTCACTCTAAAATGATGACACAAATTGAACTTAACTAAATTTTAGACACTGAAAAAAATTTCGAATATTATAATTACTTGAATAACATAAAATATCGCAATTTACAAAATCGTGTCTTTTTAAGGAAAATACATTTACAGACCAGTTCTGAAAGTGTGAAATATTTTTTAAATCGCAGTGGACATGCCAAGAGCCTACCTTCCCATTTTATTTTCCCCTCTGATCGAAATACTGTTCACGTTCACATCCGTTAAGCTACTTTCTGGACGAGCAAACAGTCAATAATTCTGTTCGTGCTTCTTTTTTAAAGCTACTCCATTACCACGTAAGTCGGATTTCTGGGACCCGATTACTTACACCGGCACTCACAACCATTGTATGAATGCAGAACTTGGTGTATTTGTAGTATGCATATGCATGCGTGTGCGTGTGTATGCATCATGCATTTATAGCGTAAGGCATGCAACTTGATCAACTTCCATAATTCTGTCGCGGGCAAATCTAAATTTTAGGCTAGTATATACTTCAAAGAGAGCATTAGGATAATTATAAATAATTCTGCAATAACTTGTTTCTTCTATATTTTCAGGATTATCAATAATTTTTTAAACAGATTAATAATTGTATACTCTTATATTTTAGCATATAAAATGAGTTCAGCAACTATTATATAATAATATGTAGCTTTAGGAAGTACGAGTTATGGAAAAGACGATATTTGACACACAATCTCGGTCAGTAAAGCAAAAAAATCTAAAACCTTGGGTATTGCTTTAACGTTTGAGAGAAGACGATAAGTTTGACGGCACATTGTCAATCATTCAATATCATTTAGTAAACATGAACCAGTGGTATGACATGCATTGTAATTATGTTGTTAATTTTTGTTTTATATTTATTGTCATCTGTTTATGCAATTAACTTATAGGTCAAATTCTTCAAAGAAGTTTGAGTTATATTAGAATTATTAATAGAAACAACAAACAATTAATAGAAACAAAAGAGCTGAAAAAACTATTATAGGGCTAGACAATATTCATTAAGTTCAGCTTTCCATAATACACATAACACAGTTCAAAACGTACAGCAATTTTCAATGCATGCATTAGTATTAGATATCAATGAATTATTAAGGACTTAAATTTTCTTACCCATAAAATTCAACAAAAACTTGCACGCATCCACCAACCGCGTTACAGCGGGCAATAGAAAATTTTCCATAAATACTTAACAATATTGCTCACCCTCAAGCGTTATTTTTAATATACAAAGTGGCATATTGTACTTCACAAGAAACATTCAAAACGTTTACATACAATTAAAATAAACATTTATTTAAATACAACAGTTTACAATTTTTCCGCTTCACTAACGAATCATGTAGCTATTCAATCAGATGCTATTGTCCGTGCGTCTTTGATGCAACCGATTGGCCAACTGCCATAGCTCGAGTATTCAGGCAAAGAATCGTTCACGGTCGTTTCTTTTTTTATTTTTCAACGATTATCGCCGATACGCTGACTCATCTTGTTAAGACAGGCTCTCAACTTGCAAGCTGCTAAACACACACATGCTATATACATGCATCTACAAAACTGCCAACACGAACAAATAAGTACTACAGTAAACTACAGGAAAGAATCAGTCATAAAATTCTCACTGGAAACAATTTGGAATGCTGTTATTCAGGATTATTGAATGCTAGGTGGTGATACGTTTTTAAATTCTAGATAGATTAGTATGAGTTAGTTTTTTTCTTTCAATTTATAGATTTTCCTATAAAAAATTAAAGGTGATTTTAAAAACTCCAAAAAAAACCAGGTGACATAACATTTTTGTAATCATCTTTAATCACTTTCTTTGTGCTATACTACATCAGACAAAATAATCAATCTCCTCACTACAAAAGAATAATCTACGTTGATTATATAACTCTGACATATCTTGTACAGTTTTAATATCTAAGAGTCAAATTGCAAGACGTATTCTCCCAAAGTTTGTCAATGCTAAACATGACAAATTTACATAGTTTACATTTTTGTGTATGTGTGTGCATATTTACAATAATGATCGTTGTATTATAAATACGTATACTGATACCTCCATATATTGTCTTTATATTTCTATACATACATACATATTGTATCTCTATGCCAGAAACGCTAGAAAGAAAATCGAGTTTCCTTTCAGCAGTAAGCGACGTCTCCCCCGTCGAGACAATTCGATCGGCCACATGTCAAAGCGAATAATAATTTCACTATTTCATTTCCATTAACAGCTGTGTATCAGGGTAGAAAGTGGTAGGAGAAAGAAAGGGGAATGATTTATGTTCCGTGTTACTTGATTGGTCCTCGGGACACGCGATAGCCAGGCTAAGTCATCGAAAATAATGGAGAATAATAGGTACATTTATGTTTATATGATTGTGTATATAAGTACATATAGTTATTACATCTTTAACTTATTTATAGAAATATTACCACTATATGAAAATACTCTTATTGGTACTTGTACTCACTTTTATTTTCTTATTTGCTATATGGTATTGAACTAAATTCTATATACAACTTATATATCTGCATATACATGTGTTCGCGCGTGCGTGCGCGTGTATGTGTGTATCTATGTACTTATTGAAATGTCAACTGTGATTGCTTTTTTTTTTATTCTAATGTATTAAAGTAGAATAGAGTTTTGTCTTTCCTTCTTTTTAAAGGATACTGTGGTAATTACCACTCATGTTATATGTAAGTACATTATTAAAATTGATCTTTTTATCTTACTAATTTTTTACAATTAAATTATTACATCCTGCGTTTGTTTTATAATATTTTGCCTGATAAAATTTTATATTTTTTTTTTATATCTTGCATTTCGCCCGTAATATTGCTGTTTGATTTTCGTTTGTCTTGGATCTCGCTGTGTAATACGCGTGTTATAAAATTCCCTGGAAAAGTGCCACGTTTTAGAAAGTTCCGTGAGAGGAAAATATACCACATTACGAGTGAAATAAATGCAACTGCACGGTAGGTACGCTTTATTTGACGATTGGAGGAGAATCGGCATGACGTTGCCTTGCGATTTTACGATTCGCTCAACCAGGAATAGACGCACGTTTTGTTATAATTGACTTATAGTTGGGAGCTTATTGATTTTTATTATGATCTTGGACGCACTCTGGCACTACTACTTTTCTTACCATTATTGTAAGTTGTTAATATTTTGCATACAGTTTCTGTACATAATTCTTAAGACAGAGTTTATTACAAATTGTGCCCAACTCAGTGCAGCAAAGAACATAGTACCACATTAAATAATTGCAATGTAAATACACTTATCTCTTTCAGTTTTAATTTATATTGCCATACATATCGTGAATACCAGTACTATTTTTACTGCCGTTCCTGTAATTGTTACCGTTTTGCATAAGATCGAAAAGTTGCGAGGTACGTGGCTGGCTAATGCGTAATGCTAAACTCTTTGAGATAGAATTTGCCACAAGTTGTGTAGAACTAAAAGTGACAGATTTTTTTTTAATTCATTTTTCGGCACCGACTGCTAAGGTCATTTGGCCTAGGACATACTGTTTAAGGTAGGTTCCGAACCACCAGAGGTACGGTATACATATCACATAGAAAAACCAGAGGTGATGAGCGGGAAAAAGTGACAGATGATTCATTTTCACGTAAAACAATCTCACACAATAAATAATTATTCACGTTAACCATCAGTACAATAATAATCGAATTTTATTAGTTTATACAGTACTGTAGTGATTTTAAATGATTTAATGAAAAACACTTCTAAACAAGTTACGTTTCGCCGATTCTCCTCGGCTAAAGAGAACTAGCGGACATTGTAAGCATGCAAATGTGGGAAACGTATTAATTATTGTTAAATTCTTGTATCATCATTGATACGTTCTTTTTTTTCAACGTAATATTTTAGGCGCTGCGAAAAAATTTGGGCCGTAATATTGCTGGAACGGAGACTCGAACCCGGACTGGTTTAGCTACTAAGCTACTTAAGCTCTCTGGTCATTCCGTAATTACTCTGCAAATGCCTATTTATGTTATGGAGAAGTCCCAATCCTACAATATTATATTAGTATGGTGTGGTAATTCATACTTAGGTATTGTGACACCTGCCTATTACTCATACCCATGTCTAATTCTGTAATACTAATCTTCGTGCATCAAGAAAGTGTGCAAATTATATATGTGTGTGTTATTACACTTACGGACTAAAGTGAATTCACGTTGTAAACAAACTCATTAAATCTGCCTTTCAAATTTGCAGCCTCTTTCCAAATTTTATGTAACATTTCCGTTATTACTTAAAATATATGTTAATTTTGTTTTACGATTAAGTTTTGATATTAATAATTAATTGTCTCTATCCATAGATTCCTAGCCGATCACATTCCCAGATAACTACTGGACTGGATAATTACAATATTTACAACATTTCATTCCCGAAAAACGAAAACAATAAACTTTATTCTTTTATTTGTCCATTGCCTCTTTTGAGGACATCCCTGACACACGTGCATCAATAAATCTGTTTATACTATATACTGGCCATCGTGAACTTTTACAATTTTTTAAAGAAAGATTCCTCCGAAATTTGTATGATATCGAACAGATTGTATTTCGGGTGATAAAATTAGGTGGTATACATTATGTATATACATACATACATATATTTATGCAGATAATGTATTCGTATGTTTATATCGAATATCATCATTCGTTCACAGACTGTTAATTACAACATTTAACAACACGGAAATTTATGACGTACACATGTAGATATGTCTACATAAAATACTAACAAAATTGTTTATTTTCCAGGACTATCATTTCAATTCGATATTTTGAAAACGAGTCACGTGCCTCTTGAAATATGTACCAGCTTTATTTTTCGACTGTTCTTTGGATTTTTCAAAGGGCAAGCAATAAATCGTAGTGAGGGAAAAGCATGAAACAAGCGAAGAAGGAAGGATGAGTTTTCGGCGCCTTCTGAAGGAAATCGATCCGAATGCGAACGTGACCAACTTTTTTTCCTCTCCCTACCATTTTCCTCCTCTGCCAAGCAATGAGGAAACGGTGCTTTGGTGCGCGTCTCGCATATATAAACAGCATACGTGCATATGTGTATGCTTGGTTGTACAATATATAAATATAATATTTGTATATGCAAAAATTATTTGTAAAACGTCAAGGTTGTATATAAACTAAATTTTTATTTTTTCTATGTCCATTGATAATATACAGGAAGTGTTTTAACAAATAGTTGAAACCAAATAAAAAATTTGGGGAAAATGCTTCTCAGAAAAGGTCGCCGTTCGTGATAAGCATGCGATACAAGTATTCGGAGTCGGCCCTTTTTTTGATCTTGATAACTGATAACTGGTCACTTCGTCGAAATCGATCGCGATGCCATTTTAATAATAGCGCTTTAAAGAATACGATTTAAGAGCCTTAATGTCATGTAGATCACAAACGAGATTATTTGCGTGTCTGCTCAAAAATGTATGTACATTGTACGCATGTGTGCGTACGTATATGTATATACATTAGATGTTTAATTTTTTTTCAGACAAGCTTTGTCACCGTAGTCTATGCAAGAAAGTAAGGAGAAAGTGTTACACCCACGCGCACGAACGTACGCAGGTACGCACGCAAAAATACTCAGAGGGAGGGGGGCAATAATTCTGACTATTTTAAATATCTTTGTTATATTTAGAGATATGGAAAAATATAATGTGCAAAATTTATGAAACCGAAGAAAATAGTCATAATATGGAAATAATAACAATTTTCTAACTTGAAGACTCTCAAACTTCAAAATAGAATTCATTCTGCGGGTTTTTTTTGTGGCACACCACATTGTGTTTTTGCCAGCAAAATAACGAAGTTTTAGGTGGTTTCAACAAGCAGTAATTGAAGATTTTATGGTGATAGATAACAAATTAAAATAAAGACTAACGTTAGAAGACATGTTCTAAATAATAACCTTTGCGTCAATACAATGTTACAATCATTGGTTTGCTGCACTTCGTACACGTGTTATAATTTCTACACCGATTGTTATCTCAGGCTCTGATAAGCTTTTCCTCCATATTTATATAGGTACTATGTTATGTTGTGGTATTCGGTGCATGTTGTATGGAGTTGTATGGAGACATTTGAAGTAGAATTTATTCAGATATACGGTATGTACAGAGTGCGGAACTGCGAGCAGGCTGCGTAATATGTTTGGAAACCATTACCGTGGCGCTGCTGTCCAGATTTTACAGAGTTTAACCCTTTTAGTGCTAAGCGTTTTATGGAGTACATGCGAGAAATACCACGGGCCGATTTGATACGCGCGCTCATATAAATACCTTTATAAGGAGCAAAATTCCAATTTCCTGGAGGAAAATTTTAGTATTCATTCTTCTGAAATTTAAAGGATATGGAATATACTGTTGCGCTGCAAAATTTTTAGTTATAAAATATGTTTAATTATAAAATTGTTATATATTCACAAACATTAAACTTAACCGAAGTGTTAAACTAAGCCGAGATATTAGTTCAAAATAAAATACGAACTGACTAAAATCAAATATCGGAATAGAAGAACTCATAAACACGTTTCGACTTTGCCTAGTTAGCGCCAGAGAAAGACTGACGAAAAACCAAATGAGCCGAACCATGGTATAGCCTATACTATCGGCATTGGAGATAAGGACTAAATGAAATAAACACAAGCGCGGTGTGGTCTACATTGTATTGCAGATAAGGACTAAAGCAAGAGTCCCTCTGCCCGTGAGCTCGTCCGCCGCTCGGCCGGGCCACTACGCCACATTGGCCCGTGGCACTCTTCGCATAATGACCGTGGGCCGATAGATCGGTCCGTTGGCACTAAAAGTGTTAAGTACGACGTTCTCGGTACGTCGTGTAGAGTGTGATGAGTGTCACACGTGTGGGACCTTACGTCTCGTCGACTGAGTACCGTGAGTTGTAGACGTTTCTGTGAGAGTCTTTCAAATACGACTTCTCTGTTTATTTCGTGTGGTGTCTAATAGAGGTGAACAAGAATCACAAATCACACGGAAGAATAGATGGCAGTGGTGTAACTGGAGGAGAAAATTCTACTGCGACGCGAAAAGGGCTGCGCAGCTATTTATTACGCGGGTCACTTACAGCCTCGGTGATCGAAACCGCTGGATTAGTGACAGGGACTGCGGAATTAGCCATCCCCCCTCTTCCTCACTCACTCTTCCCCTTACATCCTTTTACGCTTTTGATACTTTCGTTCATTTTCCGCAATCCCGTTGGTTCGTCTCCCTTATTTATCGTCTCTTTCCCGTTGTCCCTCATTCACTATCCTCTATACTTTCTTCTGCCCTTCCTTCCAACAGTCCCATCACAAATGATTCTTCCTTCCTGCATTGTTCATGTATTCTTTAGATGCGTTTTCTTGCATTTATCCTTTCGCTAGTCCCCGATCACACTTTTTAACGTACATCCCTCAAATGCATACTACTACATCTCTACGTGTCTACTACACACCCTACTCCACCTAACCACCCACCTCCTACCATACCTTGTCACTTTTATACTTCACTTATCACTCATTTTCTCCGTGAAATACCTCGGTACTCCCACTATTCTAATCGTATAATAATTAGATTTACCTGGACTTTTATATTCTTATCCACTTTTCCTACCTCTGTACCTTCACATCCCTATCCCCTACCACGCTCTACTTTCGGATTATTTTTGAAAACGAGAGAAATCCCACGATAATTTTCGTATTCGGCGGAATGGCATTCTTATGTTAAATTTTCACCTTCACAGAGATACACATTTCTATCTTTTCCCCATATTTAATCGTTACCGGACGGTGCGTTTCAATATTTCCTTGTATTATAAAATCTACACACTCATGCCTATTTGGTGAAATAGCATGGAACTTGTACCTTCCCAAAGATCCATTTTTTTTTTGTTTATTTTTTCTCCGGTATTTATGCAATTTTTCTTACCTTATTTTGTGCCGCAATTCTATATTGCACAATGGGAAAATAGACGTTAGGTGCAATAACATTCAATATCAATCCTTGCATAAATTTCTTTTTTCTCCTCCTCAATAATCGGCAATCTATTACGATTTACTTCATTTATTGTACTGTAAATTTGCATTTAGATGCACCTTACTGTCACTGATCGAATAGTCTTTATATATAAAATTCTTCTCGGCATTATTATTTTCCTCAGCACTTTTTAAAGCAAATAACCAAATACCGCTGTTTCTGAATCAATATTGGTATAAATGTACGTGCTTCAGGTAAATAAAATTTTTTTTCAACTCTCATAGATTTAAAAGACCTCGCATATCCAAAACTGTGTTTGAAAACTAGGCGTAACGCTCGACAGAGTTGAAAGCGGTTTTTGATTTTCACTGATTTCAATTTATCGACAGTACACATTGTAAGTGACCGTCGGGCCTTTCCGAAGACAACCGGCGCGACGGTTCGTTTATATATTTATTAAGATACTAATAGGCTCGGGTCTCCGAGCTCCGGATGACGGTGGTGGACTTGACAGGATTCAAATATCGACACGTCTCGATTTAAAACAATAAACAATAGCTTATTCAACAAAATTGTTTATAAAGATCTCAGATCCTTCGTTGTTTTACTAGGTGCAATATCCTCGGCGGGACGCACGTAGTATCCAGGTCGTGATCTATCCTATACTCCATGAGCAACGATGTAACTGAATCTTGAGTTAAACACCTATTCCCGCGTGCACGGGTCGGTGGAATACATTCGACGTGATCTCGCGTTTCTAATGACTCTAAAGCTGCAGCTTGTGAAATCAAACGCGGTGCGTTGTGTTTATAAAACGCGCGTAACCTTGAAGGTGTAGCCCTCCTGTTCGACTCCTCTCTGATGGCTGAATTTAGTCCTTACGATCCGACTCCTCGCGGTCAAGGCCATGGGTTTGTTACTGGCTTTCCTACAAGACGACGCGAGTGAGGACTACCTCCTATCGCGTCTGGTTTCCTTCTTGAAACGAGGAGCAACAAAACGACAGGCTTCATTCTCGGATCGCTCGAAGAAGCCTAGAACGACTCACAAGGGTATGAGAACCCTGCGAGTTGTTCGGCTCCCGGGAAACGACTTCAGCTCAGCTCTGTCCAGCTCGTTTAAGCGACCTAAGCTGACCAAACTGGACAACCGTATCTGTCCAGCCGCAGTTACGGGGGGAGGAGAGTAAGGCCCAGAGTCAGCCTTCTGAAGAATATCCGGGTAACGTATGTGGATACGGCAATCCGAAGATCGAGCGTTCCTACGAGTCCCGAATACGCACCAGGGATTGCTCGCGTACTTTCTGGGACGGGAGCACGATTAGTGGGAACGGTCACTTACGATGGTCATTGATCGGCGATTCATAACCCGCTAAGAGAATCGGCAGGCACCGTAGTGAGCTGAATAAGTTCTTTGCGAGATTATCGGGTCACAAAACTGTACCGCGAACCCGTACCGCCTACAGTTGGTCAAGCGTTACACCACCGGAACGCACTTTGCCAGGCACAACGGAAATGCCAAATCTGAGACAAGTAGGACACCGTAGTGAGCTAAGTCGTCTCAGAGGCGCCGTGTGGGCTAGCAAGGGGAGTCGGGTATGAGTAGAACCGTATGGCCCCTTGGCAGTATCTTTAACCGTCCCACGTCCCGGCAGTTATTGATTTATGCGTCGTCGCGGAATGTGAAGTTAAGAACGATTATTTTGTATTCGGGACTCTCGCGCCCGAATACAAGCAAGTCTCTTTTTTTAAACCGACTGTGCTGATATGACTCTACCATACAATCGTAATAGTTTAGTAATATGTGAATAGAGATTTGGTTACGAGGTATGGTTGCCTGTATACTTTCTAAATACCTCTTTTCGATTCAGCCACCAGGTCAAGAGTCCCACTCTCGGGAGCTGCATCAACCTCCTTCAATCGGACGATCCAGGAGAGGCTTCGACGCATGCGCACGAGACTTCGTCGATCAGGGGATGCGCTTGGCCACACACGGACCGCTCGGCACATACAAGCGTCTATACGGTTACATCGACAGTATTAGGTGGAATAGAATTCAATTTCTACTTTTGCAGAGATCTATAATTTTCAATTTACAATGACAAAGTGTGCATTATGTGGAAAAGTATTTCTGCATTGAGATTCTACATTTACAGATTCATTCATTTATATTTCCTTACATTATACGTTTGCGTATGGCACTCTAATATCCTATACTGTATAATGAGGCGGTATGCTTGTCTATTAGTTGGATTAGCATTTCTACATTTAATTTGTACATGCATATCGATGGTATCGCATTTCGCCATTCTTTTTTTTTTACGTGTGGGAAATCTTACATAGACTTCTCGGTTCCCTGAGGATGGGGCCGAGGGTGTGCTGCATTCTTACCGGCTAAAACACCCACGGCGGCCATCCTGTGCTCAGAAAAAGTGAGGGAGGAGAGGACATTAGGAATTGCAAGCAACATATCACGGTGCCTTCCCCCCCGCGCTGCATTTTTTGTGCGACTCGTACTTGGGGGGTCGAAGAGACTCCCAACTTACTTGCTAATTTAACGGCGCCGCGCGACCGCTACACAAACGCCCCCCCCCCCCCGGAGAGTTACGTGCAATAGCGATGCAAGCCCCCACTCGGACCGCCTGCAACTCTTACCGATTCATTCAATTGTATGCAATCCATCTAAGAAAAAAGACTGTTCAACATAGTTGGATGCACCGAGAACCGCTGAAATCGGAGTTTCAGGTGCTGGGTACGGAACGGCGCACCATGCAAGCGGCTCGACATCGGTTACAGCTGCTGGAGAGCTTGTGGACAAAGTCTTACGGACTGCACATTCGGCTCGCCGTACATATGGTGAAGAAGCCAATCGTGTCAACCTATTTCTCGGACGACGAATTTGACACGGTGAGAGTTGTATATTTTGAGGCTTGTGGTTATTTTGATAATGTGATCAAAGCTGCCGCGCTGGATTCTCGGCGAATGGAAACAGAAGTCGCTCCTATTCGGCCGGAAGTAGTGAGGCTTTCGCCGTTCGCGCTCCTCATCTTTAGTGACAGACACTGGAATGGTCGATACTAGATTCGTTCCGGAATCTGTTTCAGTCGCTTATTGACGACGAAAGTTGGTTGTTTGAGGTGGAATGGCACCGATATTTGAACCTATCCGTGCAGTGGTTGGCAGCCGAGCTCATCAATCACGCGTTCTTGTCAGCGGAGGGTTCGATGTAGCAGAGCAACTCTTGGTAGAAAGACATAGCGATCCACGTGTGGTTGTAATTTTGTAAGTGTACCAAATTTTGAGCGCGCCGAGAGTTTAGTTTTCGTGCATCTCCTATTCTGCCTTAGTTGAGGAATTTCGTGGTGCAGGCTCAAAAGATGCTATAGGCTGAGAGCGACAAGCACTGAGAAACTCCTAGAAATTGCCCTACAAAAACTGGACGATAGGATCCGCTCCGATTGGGAAGCGCAGATTTGAGACTGTAGAGAAGTGCACTCATTCCGAAAACTGTAGGAGTTTCTGTCGGCGTTGCTGCAGACAGCTCTCACAATGACGCTCGAGGAAACGGTGCCGACGTCCAAACGTCGTGCGAAGAACACGACGGTTCATACCGTATAGGGTCAAGTACAGTTGCGTGTTCAGCAGAGCACTGTAATTTGCTCTTGTGTAAGGCATTTGGGTCCATGAAAGTTACGAGACGCAGGTGGCTTGTGAGTGAGCAACGGCGTTGTTTTAAGTGTCTGACGAACAAGCGTAAGTTACGTGATTACTACCAGTTGCCGTGCCAATACTATGATTAACACTAGAACTACCAAATTAGTCAAAATAACTGGTCAGTCGTTTCTCCAAAAAATCGTAGTACTTTAAAACGATGTATTTTTGGAGCTTTTCCATGATTTTTATACAGTATTTAGATTATCATTTTAATTTACTGTAAATTCCTTTTACTCTTCCCTTTTTTTTTAGAGATGTATGTGGTGTTCTAAATATGCCCAGAAAGTGGCTGGTAGTTCTAGTGTTAAGGACAGCGCACGTTGCTAAATTCTTCTGTATATCCGGCGCAGAAATCTACTCGCAGCGACTCTTCAGAAACGGTCTCAGATCGGGAGCAGGCCCCGAGGAAGGATGCCTCCGCAATGGTTCCTATCACTAGGCACGCAGCAGCCCCTGCGACGTATCACCGGCCTTTGTTAGTGAGGGTGAGGATGAAGGTCATCACAACCTTTGAGTGGTCACGATGTGTGAAAGCGCTGCCGAACCAGAGGCTGTTCTACTTCGTCAGCTAGGAAATCACGCAAGATCTACAAACGCACGGACATTCTGCCTGCGTAGAGCTAAGTTATATAGGGAAAGCCACCGTTCTCACACGGACCTGGTTTGAGTTGTATCTCACCGTTCCAAAGGAGGGTCGGCGTGTTGCCTTTTCCGCTTATGTTGTCCCTCGCAACGACTTACTGCCTTGGAGATTAATAGTTCCAGCGGTTCCAGGCACGACGGGCAGCTACTCGAAGACGACCTGGATGTCTCAACACGGTGCTCGATGAGACGCAGCCGTATCACGATGTTGTGATGTCACATCATGCTCCGCGGTTACTTGGGAGCATGTGGTAGCATCAGCACGGGGATCTGCGCCGTTTAGCCGTAGCGCGACGCTGTGACTTTGTGGCATAATGGGAGGTGTAGTCACTGGAATGGACGATCGAATCAAGCATTCCACACAAACTGCTGCATTTTATTTAGAACAATTTGTGTCTAACGTTGACCTCAGTGAAGGAATATAATTTCTGTGTGTTTCAGGAGACAGTGAAGTGGCTGCGTCGATCACACCGATCGTGGTTAACGACATATTGACTAACCTTTATCCTGTTTCAGGCGATCCTTCAATATTACGTGTGGATCGGCATCGGCTCGTCGTAAGCCAAACGTACAAATACTGTTCTACCTGGTACAGAAAGCATCAGGCGCTTGAACTCGTTTTCAAAAACGATCTGAACATACAGAGTGGTAGAGTGTAGGGATATGGAGGTGCAGTACCGAATACTTGTCTAAGAAAAGGATTGGTGAGTTAAGAATAAGAGTGACGAGGTTTATGTTGGGATGTAAGATGACGGAAGGGTGTTATTAAACGGTTCAACGATAGGAGCGATGAAATTTAGGTGATGCAGGGTGTATGGGAGAGGTAAGGATACTTGAGTATAGTACATAGAGAACCATAAATAAGAAGGCTCTTGAAAAGGAAGGGCAGTCAGGAAGACAGAGAGTAGTGTAATTGGAAGGAACCGGTGATTGATGGTGGATAAAGAAAATGGTGAGGGGGTCGGATGATATCACAGAGGATAAACAAGAGTATGTAAAATGCCAAGGGATGACTGTGGGAAGGAGAGAAAGAGGGAGAGAAAGGGAGAGGGAGAATAGGAGAAGATAGAATTATGAAAGGAAAAGATTTATATTTAGGGCCATGCACGGTTGATAAGGTTGGAAGGAGAGTAGAGACACGAAAAAAGTGCAGTAGGAGTGTGCGAAAAGATGGGACTGATGAAAATGCGACAGGTGAAAGATGTATCAGGCGACAGCGCGATGCGCGGGAGAGAGTTGAGTAAAGAACCGAGTTTCCAGCATACTTTGATCGGAGGTGATGAAACCAAAACCCGCGTTCAATCGCGTTCAGCGATGTGACTAGTTTTCATATACGTTATAGAGAAAATTTTATTACCTGAATTCGTAAGAGAAGAGAAGGAAATTATACAGGATTACAAAGAAACAATGTAGGGTAATGAGGAAAAGAAAATTATACCGCTACGCATGCCACTTACGGAATCCTAACTGGCGAACTTTCTATTATAATGAATAAATAAAAAGGTTTTCTATTCGTTTCTTAACGGACAATTATATGTACAGATTATTTTTTTCTTCTTCTCATCATACTTATCACTCATTTCCTATCCGAGGAAGATTTTCTCTGAGTTTAGAGGGGTAAAGAAGATAGGAACCTCCACATATATGTATTACATTGCCGTAGACTTAATTCGTGAACGATGCCGATAAGTGGAGTGACGATTTTTGTTCACCTCCGTCCACCTACCGTTTTTACAAACCATAAAACTTATTGGTTAGCATATTGCAAATTACTATCAAAATTACGAATAATAATACCTCAGTCTAAGGTTTATTGTTCGATAAAAGAAAAGAGTTGGGATTCTCCATACATGAGGAATCCATTTCTTGAACAATCGCAATAAGTAAGATACTATTTTTTTTTGTTTACCTTATTTTTTAATAAAGCATGAAAATTTATTAATCGTAAATCGCTGAACAAATTGCGAACTAAATTTATATATTGAAATGAATATGGAATTCGTTTACCATCGAATAGTACGCATCCGTACTATATACAACGATACAATAGTTACCACCCTCGATCGGCCTGTGCCGACCCACGATAACCACGTCGATAACGATTACGATGACTCCAAGTCCCATCTATAAGAACATTCCTACGATAGATCGTAGGAGATCTGCAGTGCAGCCAGGCTTGAGGATGCACGGTTGCGATCGGAGCGAGCATGTTCTGCAGCTACACATATGCTTCGTTCTCAATAGAGTGATCGTGACAGGCAGAGAGTTGCTGAATGACATCAGCGAAAAACAGCAGATGTGTCAAACATGACGCCCTCAGTAATCACGTGATTACAATCGCCTTGCATTCCGGTACAACCCAGCTAATGATCAGAGTTTGTGTGACACTACGATTTGTAACCCAACGGGTTACATCCTCACTAGTAGTATGGCGATCAGGCGACGGGGCTAGGAAATACGTCTGTGTGGGTAACCGCCGAAAGAGGACGCCCGGGAAGGAGGAGACAGGGAATACTGCGAGGAGCGATGTGGGCAGTGAGAGAAGAGAGGTGTTAAGAGCAGGAAGGAATGTGGAACGCCTGATCAAAAGAAAAGGGCCCATCCACTTACGTTGGGGAGTGACCCTCTGGCCTCCAGGCATACGAAGTACAACTTCGCCGAACTAGCGTACACGTGAAAACCAAAGACGCGCAACCGTTTCTCTTCTCGAGCGGTTCTATTCGGTCCCACGATAAAAGAGGAATCTCTCGCGTACGCGTAACTTTCCGTTATCATTAATTTAAGCATAGATTTTAGAATTAACATTTTAGGATTACTACAATAGTATAAAAGTAAAAAAATAATTCAATGTCAAGCGTGATGTAATATAATTTATCTTACTTTTTTGTTCATTACACAAAAAAAAATATATATATATAAATAAATAGAGAATGTTTCGAAACTGGGACCTCCGGTTGCCTGCTCCCCGAATACCAAAGCCAGAAAAATTCGAGGTTTAAGCTGTGCGTTCAAAACGAACTTACCGCAAAATGTACTTTACCCACGTTGATCGGTGGCATTCGAGATATTCGAGTTACTCTTTACGAGGGCAGAAAAGTGCGGCGGAATTCGTCGCGGTCCCTCGCATTTCCGGGGGCGAGGAAAATGGTCGGCCCTCGGCCCAGTCCAGGAGAGCCTGGATCGGCGCCAGGAAATAGTGAAATTGATAAAATTTGCCAAGTGGAACTGGCGTTCCTCTGCTCGCTCGTAAGATGGTAGTTCTGCTGGGTCAACAAAGCTGCTCAGCCAATTGGCAAATTGTCACGGCCGCCTCGGAGCTCCACGTTATTATTATTTCGCGTTCGTACCTCACAAAAGGTAAAGTCTCTCGGAGCGAGCGTTTCAATTTTTCTCGCCGATTCGTTAAACAGGGGAATAAAGGAAGGGAAAAAAGGAGGAGGGAGCGCGACTATAACGGCCTTTCTTTGAAGGAAGCAGTACGGAAAGGTAAAGATATTCCTTAAACGTCGCCGGTTCTAGACTTCTCTCTTGAAAATGTAATCAACGTGTAAACGACAATCGGGCGATTTCTTTATCCGCGGAGTAGCTAACGGACGGAAAACGACTGGTAAGAGACTCTTTCGTTTGCAAAGGGCAGAGGTTTGGTTTACAACCCGTGGGCGAGTTTAAATACTCGCGATCCTGAGTTCGAAGCAGAGGGGGGAGGTGGAGGAGGGATGATTGGCCGTAACGTGATCTCCTCGAATTAAGTACAACTGTCGTTTCGTCGAGTCTTCGATAAATCCAGGGTTATCTCTCCGGGCTCAATCACGGTCGATCGTATTGGCCTTTGAGAATGTCGCAGTAACGACGTCGGTTCGATGGCTGTGATTCGCGCGGAAGGGACGGAAGTGTAAGATGGCGAATTTAGCAACGTGAAACGTCCAAGGCGCGCAACGGGGTCGTGGGCGGGATAAAAAGCTACCGAACGTGCTGGTCGCTCACTATTTACTCATATTTTATAGTAGCACGCGGGAGGAGGTACTCGGTGTTTAGAGGAGGCGCACGTACGTTTCGTATAACGCGTAATTCAGCCCCGCGGCCACACCCACACCCTCGCCAACGCCTCCAGCCAGGCTACTCTTTCGTTGCAGTGTCCCATTCTACGCGTCGCACAATCTCGTTGAGAAGATATTTCAATCCTTTCGATACTACCAATAACTATGCTCATCTGTACTTGCCACGCTCGCTCTCTTCCATCAGTGACTATAATCGCCTATCGTCGCACGTGTAATATTTTTAAAAGGTGATTACAATTATCCGCAAAAGTTTTTACTTGATGCTATTATAACTTTAGTCGATGATAGAATAGCTTGTTATGAGCCTGTAATTTATTTATTAAGTATTAAATGTAATGTTACACTCTCTAGGTATAGTAGCATCATATCGAAAGGCTTATTGTTAGAACAACGAAATTGTTAAAATGAAGAGTCTGAAGGGAAGATTTTCTATAAATATTCCTCAAACTTATGACGGTGCATTTTCGGAGAATTTCCATTATTTTATTTTAATATACGAACCAGTAAACGCAGCTATTTTCTTTTCTCCCTTGTGCTATTTTCACTTTGTAGATATTTATAGTGTATTTAGATATGTCGGAATAATGCCTCGTAATTTTGGTGTTAAGAAGAGGGCGAGTTGGAGAAGGAAAGCGAGGGAGAGAGAGCGAGAGAAAGAGAGAAAAGAATCCGTGGGAGGGGGTGAGGCTGGCGTAATAAGCCAACCGGAAAAAAATTATATTTTACGATTGCCGCAACGCTTAAGCTGCGTTGCTCGCGCGCAATTATTCCATGCATTCTAAGCTGCAATTATGACCGGCGGGCACCGCTGACTTATCCTGCCCTTTCCCCGCGTCCCTCCTTGCGCCTTTTCCACGCTCGATTCCCTTTGCGCATTATTTCTCACCGATCCACGCGACGAAACGTTCTTTCGATTATTCACGCTCGCCAGTTTTACGAGCTACCCAAATTTACCAGCTCCAAACTTGTTTTCGTAGAAGTAGATTTCCTAAATCTCCTCTCATTGTCGCCTCTTCTACAATCTCCGATGTATTGTTTCCCCCCTGCAATGAGATGCTAGAACGATATTTTAAAGGTACGAGAAACGAGATCTCTCTAATTTTCTCAGTAACCGTCAGCATAGAACTAAGTTTGCTTAATATTAGACATCATGACTCCTAACTACTTCTTATTCGAAACCGTATGTATCTTGAAAAAACTGGTCTTCAAAAACGTGGCAGTAATTAGCCCTAGGTCGAGTGGACGAGTCTAATAAACCAACGAGTAGTTTACAAGGTTTCGTCTGAAACGTGGGTCCTCATCAGGTACATTGAATGCTATAACATGATAATATTAAGAAATTAAGTTGCAATGGATATGGATAAAGTCAAAATGTGTGTATATATCGGTTTAAGAAGCTGTGGATGAAAATGAGCAAAGTGTGCTTTTCCTTGATTAAGCAAAACAAACATTGATCCTTGATTAATTTACTTAATCTAAGAAATACTGATTAATGCGGATTCCATATAAACCATGGCGTTGATCAGACATCGCTGGCAAACGACACGAGTACCTATATTTTTCCTTTTCTAGGTTTCTGTACACGTCATTAATGTTATCTTACCCGAGAGGTACCGTGCTTTTGATGTAAGTCACACCCTTTACAGACCAGCGACTCTTTTCATCGTACAATCTAATTGTCACCGATCCAGGTACGCGTGCGCCATCCTGGGTTATGGATGGAAGCCATTATTTGTCGTAACATGGAAATTTTCAAAGCCGATGGCTGGGATTGAACTTTGGTCGAATGGAATACGGACCCAGACATACATTCAATGTAGCACCGTATGTATAAATGGGCTATTCATTTTCATACTTCGAATTCAGCCCACTCCCCCGTATCGCGCGATCATTATTAAACGCAATAAAACGGCGCTTTCGCAAAAATAGTTGGGAAATATTTTGTTCCGCCCTTCGACGACGTTAATTGCAATTAGCTTTTCCAGGCCGGTATATCGAGCGCATTCACAGCAACCGGTTTACGAGCATTTTATCCTCCCGCTCATTTACACGATGCCGCGTCCGTGTGCCGCTTATCGTTGTGCTCGTGCAACATTAAAACACGAAGCGCAGGCTTTCCACGCGTCCCTTCCCCCCCCCCCCCTCCACAGCCTTGCTTCCCTTCTTCCTTTTTTACTCTCCTCGGCAAGCACATTTTTCCGCAAAGGATGTGCGGTGCGCGTCGTGTCCTGAGAACACCGTAACGCGCAATTCTTTGCGCGCCCTTACGTTGGACCGTAAAATTATTTGCGCCTTCTGAAATACCGGCCGTTGTTCTTTACGAGAGCACGACACACGGTGGCGACGCATACGCCATTTACGATACCACCACCATCGTCTCTAGCGCCACGTTCTCGAAACAATGGATCGCTCGATGAGCACGTGCACGATTTTTCGCGGAACATATTTCTCATAAAACGAATGCCATACGTAACATGTTTTTCATAAAACTAACGAGCGCGCGAATTTCGCGTAGGTACTGGCTATCTGCGCGGACGTACAGCCGGTACTCGCACTTCATATTCCGGCCGTGATAAAACGTTTAAAGTGCCCGAAATTTAATATTACGCTCATCGTTGTTTAACGCAATGCACCAGCGACAATGATCGTTTCGGATAATTAATGCGGTGGGCGAGCCAAAGGAACTGTGGGATACCTATTCACGGTGAAATAGAGGTTGGAAACATTTCCCAGCGATTCCTTCTCGATCTGTTTTTAATGGTTTACTATAATAAACCAGCGAGAATGAATGTCCTCGTAAATTCCAGACGTTGAGCACGCGAATAATGCTGGAAGACACTCGCACTTCGTGGAATCGAGGGCGAGAATGATCCCCAGGGTTAAGTCGACGCGCGATTAAATTCCAGGGGGCCCAAAAAATCGATCCAATCAGCGTGATTCCGATCGACCAAAAAGCCGATTTAATCCATCTCTCGTGCCCCTTTCAGAGCACGGCCGGGTACGCTTTTCTTTTTGCCCAGCTCGGGAAATTCTCAGATTCTCCTGGTCTCCGCGGAGCGTTTCCTCGGCGGGAACGTTATTTCGACGCAAATCGATGTTATCGATGGAAAAATAACCGGGCGCGACCGCGCTCGATCGATGCGCTACGTAATTTTTCGATTTCCCCCCTTTTCAGGAAATTTTCCTCGCCCGTTGAATTTCTCGCGCGAGAAGGAAGACCGGAGCCTTTGTGGCCGATGAACCGGCCCGGGAGGTTCCCGCCGACGCGAAACAGCTTTCAGGATTGCCTACGGTGTAGTGTTACCGTGCAAAATCGGGGCCCTCGAAGACGATATTGCCAACTTCCTCTCCGCGCTGCTCGGCATTTCGTTCTTTTACCCTCCCGCCTTCCCCCTCCCCGGAGCCGCCGCACAGTATTTCCACGCATCGCGGCAACGGTGTCTTCTGGGAGCCTAAGATGAAATTCTTTCTTTTTCCCCCGCCAGCTCTCCCCCCCTCTGCCTGTAAATCGACCATTTCTAAGTCGTTATACGAGCAAAAATACGTTCACCTCGTGGGATAAATCCCTTGTACCTCTCTCAACCACTGTTCCGCGTTTCTTTTTTTCCCGTCCTCGCTCGCGAAAGATTGCCCCGCCGCTAGCGCTGGAAAATAATAGTCGGGGTCCGCTGGTACGTACGTAAATCCAACGGCGTCCTGCTCGAGCGATAACAAATCGATATGAAATTATCGAAATGGAGTTTGCGTGTGCCGCGTCGCGAGGAAGGGTTGGAGATTCCAGCTTGCGATCGCCGCTCGCGCGATCCGGGGATGTGTCGCGAGCTATTTCGTAGCCTGTTTGCGCGTAACGCTCGCCCTTGTAAACACGATATCTAATTTCTCACGTTGCGCTCCCGCCAATGGCATGCGGAGCGCCGCATTTTTTATTGACGCCGACGGCACGGAAATTAAAGCTAAAAGTGTACCTCGAAATATGGAGAGTCAAAGGTGCGCCCCTTTCGCGAGGAAGGGGGGCAAGGCGAGGAGGGTGAAGGTGGGATGGAGGGAAAGAGCGGGATAAAAATCAGGCGGTGACGTCCTTTGATTTGTTGACATTAATTCGTGCGCGGATAGAGTTTCTTTTTAACGCGGTTGACGGCAGGGGTTCCGCCGATGGTAGACAATTTTTTCCGACGTATTCCAAAGTCGTGCCCGTGGTGTTTCGAAAACTTTATAACGAAGTCGGACGAGTGGCGCGGGGTCGGGGCTACTTGCTCGTGAGAGCGAAGGGATTGAGCTTGAACGGGAGAGCTTAACCGCGCATGCAATCGCGAAAGTTTGCGCCCCGGGCGCGCTATCGAGTACCTGCTTACAAAATTGCACTCTCCAGCGCCGAATTAATGCCCACCGGTGCGTAAATCGGCGCTGTAAACGATTTCGGGTGTCAATCGATGTGTGCGTGCATGCGCGCGCGCGCGCGCGCGCGTGTGTGTCTTTGCGTGTGTGCGTGTATGTGTGTGTGTGTGTGTGTTTGTGTGTGGATATATGTATATGCGAGTACATATATATTTCTCCTGCGGACGAGAGGAACTCCATTACCGGAGTCGTACTCACTATTAAATTTGCAGTATAAAGCGGGTAAACACTCCGAGGTGTCGTGGCCAATGTGTTTCCTGCGCCATTTGCGCAGGCCGTAAAAAGTGTGGAATTCCAAAAGTGCCCTTAAGGCGTTTATGTAAAACTGCGGAAAACTTTCGTTACGGCAGACGGTATAATACCAGAACTATGGGATAGAGATTCAAGCTGCCACCGTAGGACGTCATTGTAAATCTACATCTTTCCATGTTTCGCGCGACGTTGGCGCCTGTGAGCAATCACGAAGTGGCCTTTAAACGCGAACCAATAGGGCACATTTCATACTTCGATGGAGTGTATAGTCGAGGGGCTATGGTGCTGAAGTTGATAGACATTCGGGCTCCGGGCGCAGAGTTCCTCAAACCCGGCATATCATCTTTGGGTTTTCGTACGTGACACGTATGCTACACGGTTCGAGGCGATTTGAAATTCTGCACACGCACGCGAGCACGCACCTACGTATATATATGGGACATATATAAATTCATTAATTTGACAACTCGAACACATCGAAGCTATGAGCAGTATATTAAATTATCAACGTGAATGGCACAAATCGCTGATTTCGTTATTTCGCTTTGTAACTCGGTAACAGCTAAACAACGCCTGTCCGTTTCTACGTGCATCGTTCATTTTACGTAGTGACGTCACACGCACACCACACGCATACAACTGCAAGTTACTCGCGCATCCACAGGCGCGCGCGAACGCTCGCGCGTGCACACAGGCGCGCGCTGTTTTTGGGGCAAATGACCCGTTAGATAGGGTGAAAAAGAGAGAAAGGAAGAATAACAGTATGA
The DNA here is from genome assembly GCA_038496175.1 of Ampulex compressa. Lineage (NCBI taxonomy): Eukaryota > Metazoa > Arthropoda > Insecta > Hymenoptera > Ampulicidae > Ampulex > Ampulex compressa. Next base: position 24,057 of record JBCFXI010000856.1, read on the forward strand.
TAACGAAGCCAAGCTTTTGGGCCTGGCGACAAAGCACCGTATTCTCCGCTCGGCGATCGATCGATACCGCGCAGTCAAAAGTTTCCGGCAGATCAAACGGATTTTGCGCGGCCCGGATTTGTTTCGAGATTAATTCGGTGATAGGATCGTAACGTTTACTCGCCGGCGCTATTGTTCCTGTTTTACGATGACGTTACAATCGAAGCCCGATTCACGAGGCAAATGCGATTTTTCCCATTCAGCCGGAGCTTTCGGTCGCGAGTGCCCTAGACTGTGTTTGCGATGGCACAGAGCTTCACGATGCGCTTCGAGCGCTTTAACTCGCCCAGTTATATCCAGTTTGACCCCGTTTCGCGATATTTTGCGAAATATTTGCCGGCCGCACGGATAAGGGAGGTACCGGCGTCGTAACATTTGTGGAGATCCATCGACATAAGCGTATCCTCGACGAGGGAATCTGCTTGCTCGATAAGTACGATGAAGGGATCTAGCCACGCTAATTGTTACGTTTCCTCGAATCTCCATATTTTTCCCCTCGCTGCATCTCAGCTTCGAAGCTTTGACTTATACGTGGAAGGATCTCTGAATACTTGTAGATGCTACGTGTGCCGAAATAGATCTTAATTGATGCTCTTAAGGAAAGGAGATTTAACAAATATTATCACTAATGGCGCAAATAAGTATATAGGAAAAAAATTAGGAGCACCTTTATGAAATATACGTATCGTAATCGAGGAGATTCAAAATTCACTTTATATTAAACATTGACTTCTAGATCGAGTAAACTTATCCAAGATAGACTATTGAAAGGATATGCAAACAAACGTCACTTCTTCGAGGCCGAAACGCCGAGCTTTTGATCGAAAAACAGTGAAATCGAGGGCTTGTGCGCAAGGGGCGTGCAGAAGGGTTGCTGGAAAGAAGGGAATTTAATTAAAAAACAAGAGAGGTATATTACGATTTTAAAGGCTTCGCAAATGGAGTGGAATGTCCAATAGTCGGCGCGACCCGCCGTTTCCATCGTACCCGCGTTAGGGTGGCTCGAGGGCCGGGGTCCGAGATGTCCGGATGAAAAAAAAAAAAAAAGGGAAAAAAAGAAAAGAGAAACGTCGAGCAAGAGCCAAAGGAAAGCAAGAGGGTGGAAGGAGGGGCGGGAGTGGTGAAAGAGGAAGATTTTGGTAGCACAGTTATTTCAGCAGGTCCCGCGTAACATGGCTCGATGATGCTTTCGCCTGTCCTACGTTTTTCAATTTGGCCAAAATCGATTCACGGCCAGCGAACGGGGGGCTCGCATTTAAAATTCAATCGAGTTGCGTGCCATCGTTATTAACGCGGCTGGCCGCGCTACCGAGCACCATAAAAATGGCAGATAGCGTACAGAAATGCAGTTTCAATGCTGCCCTCTCACAGCGCCCGTTTTGTTCGCGGCTGTGTTGATGCCTCCCGTTTCGCGGTTCTTCATCGCCCCGATACCGATAGAATTTGGCCGTTTCATTCGCCATGTGAGCCAGAAAAACACCTGAGAGCAGGGAGATCAATTTTCGAAGAGCGTTTTCGACAACGAGTCCTATCTAATTTTTTTCGCATTGGAAGCAGACCGCGTTATATTCACTTACGTATTCACGGTCCCTTGGGGACGCACATCTCTTATTAATACATTTGCTTTCACGCGTCACGCTATTTAGGATACTGAATCGTCATTCTTAACGCGTTCCGTGCTAAATAGAATTTTTTTATCACTTTCGGACTTATTTTCGGTTCTTGTTCTAACCACGCGAGGTGTATCTCCCCATGCTATTAAAATATGCTTCCAGCGTATGCCTTGCGAGTTTTATAATAGGTAAGAAACAATTCTTTTTCATTTTTCGTTTTGCACGGAGAATTCCAAATGGACCGAATGGAATATTCAGCAGGGGCGTGTATGCTCCACGTGGCACAGAACGTGTTAATATATTTACCGCATGCACAATTGCGATACGTGCATCAAAGAAATAACTCAGCCTCGAGGAGTATACTTTCGAAGAGAGTTTTCGGAAGGGATGCGTGTTCATGATTTTTTTTTCTATAAAAAGCAGACTGTCCTTCATCCCATTCACGTACCTATAGCTCTTCAGAGACACGGATCCTTCGTTATGTAAATCCTCGATTGGTGTTTTTATTACGTTTTATGTATGCATAGTTGAAAACCCGTGGCGTATTGGATAAAAGTGCTAAAAATACACCGCGATTTGCGATGAGCGACTTGCCACGTGAGCGGTGGTAGTAGGCGCGTTAAATTCGCGTCCGATGCATTGAACGGTAATAATTGATTTATGCTCCGTTAGCAACGAGCCGTAGTGTACATGTTTTTTTTCGGGGTCAACGTCGATACACTAACTAACTCGCAGGAATATTATCGGAGTATAATCCGGCGATTGCTTTTGAAACTATTGGAGCAGGAAAACGTATAGTTGCAAGTCAATATTCATGATCCAACCGATCGTAGGCGATTCTATTAAAATAAAACAGAATCTATCAAATTTTTCATAAAAATTTAATGGAGCGAATGTCGCAAAAACATACCATCTATTGCTAGGAGGATCATACATTCTCTCATTATCCTTCTTCATTGATGTTCGATACAATGATTCGAGATAACTCCGAAGAAACATCAGCAGAAACGTAAATTCATTCACTCTATCACGTACAGGATATAACTAATGTAAGAGGAGGAGAGATGAAAGATGGATGGTAGATGGGAGGCAAGATATACGTTTTCCGTTTTCTTTTTCTTTCGACATAATATGCATTGTATTGATTACAAGGTAATCCTAGCCTATTTCATACTCACTATCCTCTATATTATCCTCTATCCTTAATATTTCTACCTTTATACTCTTTCCACGTCTTCCTCTTCCGCTTTCTATCATAAAATGTGTTTTCTTTTCCTTTCTATTTTTGATCGTTCACTGTCGTTTACCGATTCATACCGTTTTCACGATTTTTACTTTCCGCCCACGCCTTCGGTGCTTCACTACCTCTCCTTCGACCTGCCATTTCTTTTTCAAAAGGGTTCGTCACTACTTATCGGACATATATTGTATAGTAGGTTGTTTTAAAATTTTTTTTGCTATCCATACGCAATTGTTTTATCTAGCAACGTTTATACAAACCTGAAACATAATCTTTCAAATGTTATAGCCTTTATCCTTTGTAGTCTCTAACTGTATACATAATTCAATATAATAATATAAAACAAAAAATGTTATGCATTCATTATTTTCCAATAGAACTAAAGAAACTTTTCGGAAAATTTAATACAAACTCTGCATTCTAGAATTTCTTAATTATTACACTAACGCTATTGTGTGGAGCAAAGGCGTTGTGAACAAGAGTGAATCGTTTCATTACGATTCCGTTAAAATGCTTTTAAGAATTCAAGCCTGAAAAATGTATCTTTAATGCTTAAACGTCGATGCCACGTATCACGAGTGTGTAAATACGCGTGGGGCTTAGCGTAGCCTGTGTCCAAAGCGTGTCGAGCGTGTGGATGTCCTTAGAGCGCAATCAGGAATAAGAGTCAAACACGGCGAGCCAAGTATTAAGATTCGTATATTTAATTCAACTTCAATCTATACAACCTCTAATATTATAACCACCATGCAAACCAGTCACCAAAAAAAAAGACCCACCTATAACTACTCCACGCATGAGACATAAAAAATTAAGAAAAACCCACACATAGGACGCTACCCTTTACAACCCCTTACAACAATCAATCTTGCGCACATACATACCTCGAGCAAGAAGAAAACCAGTTACAGGCACAAAAAAACTGAAGCTACGGTGGGTGAGCGATTTAGAATTCGAGGTAACATCCTGTCGGTAAATTCGTTCCGCGAGCATTCCCTTATACCCCGCCATTTCCCGGCGCGCAATCTTTTCAGTCTCACACTCGAATATCCCGCAGGAGCGCTCCGGGATTTCCGAATGTCCCGGCCCCGTTATTTATTTGTCCGCATAAATATTTCGTTGCCGAAACCGACGAATGTTAATTCGTCGGGAAAGGGCGATGGCTGCCGCGCTTATACCGGAGTCTGAGCACATCCGGACGCGAGGGAGGATGTAACGACAGGGGTGGAAGCGGAAGCACGGTTGAGGGGGGGGGGGAGTGATGGCGAGGGGGGAGTCGAGACTGAGGGGAAGCGCGAGCGCTTCGAGTCCGGAGCTTTGTTTAACGTTTGCGACAGGGGCATTCAGCGGCGTATCCACCGCAACTGGGCGCGCCGCGAAAGAGGCAGCGGATGACAAAATGGAGGGAGAGAATGAGAGAGAGAACCAGAGTGAGAGAGAGAGGGGGGAGGAGAAGGAGGAGAATATAGGAGGGAATTGACAGACGAAGCCTGGAAATGTGAACGAGAATGGATACGGTACGGTACTGAAAAATGTCGGCGCATTTCTCGCTCCTTAAGCGGCATGAAAACTTGTTGCGGCTACGTACTCCTGGCTGCAATCGTCCCTTACGCGCCCCCTCTGTCGTTAGCTTTTCGGTCTTAATTAACCGCTAATCCGTGGAGCGATCTGCCTAATTTTCCAGCCGGCGTTCCTGCTTCTCGTTCGTCCAAAGGCGGTTCATCTGCTGTGTGTGGTTTTTCCTTTTTTTTTTTGTTTTTAGCAACGAACGTATCCTCGTCGTAGATCAATTGGCGAGCGTGTCTTAATGACCTGTAAACGTATGGTTTATTTGCGTTAGTTGGATAACTGTGCGATACGAGGACTCGTTAATCGGTTATACTTCTTTCTCGGGGTCTGCGAAAGATGTCAATTCCCTTCCAATATTCTGATTTCCCGTGAAATATCGAATTGAGTTAATATTGTTGATAATACGCGGCTGTTGGTGTTGTACACCGGAGTATGTTCTTATAAAGTATAAATTTCCTGGACGAAAGGTCCGGATTGGGCAGAATCTGTCTCCTAAAATACCTATTCAACGCATCGAGCCACACTCTGATAATAAATACGTGAACACAAGAGTAAAATATTACGCGGATCAGAAAACGACGATGCTCGTGCAATATCTACAAAATGCAGGAGAATTTGAGGAATTTGCATTCGACGCGCCCTTAACGCAACGCACTCGAGGTACACGTATTTCCAAAGATCTCACCCGAGGATTTTGCGGTGCTTGCGTATTTTCGATTTTCAAGCGACGCACGTAAGAACCGTTCGGACTGGAAGTACCTCGCATGTGAGTACACGCGCGCATACGCGCGCGGCATGCACATGTAAATTAAGCAATGACGGGCCAGCCTGAAACGTGCAGATAAGCCTCGACAGAGAGATCGCGAACGCTCGTGGATGTGCGGCCAACGAGAGTAACCGAATTTCGGAAACAGGATCAGAAGCGTAGCACCTAAGGGGACGTGGTGTTCCAATTCAATCGACTTGACGTATCGACGAGAGAAAACTGGTCATATATCGGACCACCGCTAAACCGTTTCTTACCTATTGTTGGGTAAGAATGCGGAAAAAAGGTTAGAGACAGTCGGGGAGATAAACATTTGTAAGATGGCGATCGAATAACGGCTAACATATGTGGGCCTGCCGTTGTATAAAATAGTCCTGCGAATAAAATTGACTTCGTATTAACTTCGATCACTTGAAAGGTGGAACATTGTTGGATATATCTGCTGGGTCGATAATTCATGATTCAGAGAGAGAAAGAGAGAGAGAGGCATAGGCTGAAACTCGATGATATTTTTTTAAAAAAGTTTTAAAAAACTTTTTCAGATAATTTTTTGTTTCCATTCGTTTTTCCTGTTTATACACTATGGGAGTAAAGTACTTTTAAGAATAATCACTCCATTTATTATTTTTCATCTGTATTGAAAATGTTATTTTTCGCATAAGACTAGTCTTTGTCTAGATTGTCTCTGATGTCATTTTCAAAGATAAACAAGGAGGGATTATATTGGCTATCGTATTAAAAGACAGAGGTGTGGATAGAGAAGTCGCCCAACTTTTGTTCGGGGTTTTAGGAAATCTTAGGATCGACCATCCAATTTCGGTTTCACTTTCAGTGAGGTAACAATTCTCAGCCACCGACGCACGCTGACGAATGCCCTGTGTTTTGAGTTTCAAGAATGTCTGCCTTCCCATTTAAAGCCTTGTAGTTTCATAACAAGTTGCAACTTATTTCACCGCAGGATTCGCATCGCAGTTAAAAGAGAACCCCGGTCAAAGAACACTACTCACAAGTCTTCTTACTTTCTTTACATAATTCCACTAAGCTTTGCGAACGTTTTGTTATTGCCCCCCTTCGCCATGTGATATTACACCCTGGTTTTATTCCCTCTCATATCATTTTATCGAGTTTCCGTAATACTTCTCGTCGGCCGCCTTCGCCACGGTTACTTCCCTCGTATTCCCGTTTTGCAATTGTAATTGATTAGAAACGTAAAAAACTTTGTCTTTTAAAGTAAAGTCGTTTGAACAACTGCACGGCAGTCCATTGAATCGTATAATCTGTCTGGGTTCAGAAATTATGAAATGCAGTTTGTATATATGAACGATAAGTGCTGATGGACCCTGTTAAGAAATAAATACCAGAAAGGAAGAGTAAGAATAGGTAAAGGACGGTGAAGCACCAAAAACAGAAAGCAAGATAGAACAGTTTTGTAATAGAAAACGAAAGAAAAACAATACAAGGGTAAAAGTATCGAGAATAGAGATTATCGAGGACAGTGAATATGAAATAGGCTAGGAATACTTTGTAATCACTATAGTATATATTATATGAAAAAAAAAAAAGAAAACGTAAAAGGTTTTGCAACGTATATTCTGCTTTACAAAGCCATCATTTTATAACTATTTTTCCTTACAAATCCATTCCAGCCTGCCGTTTGCGCCAATTTTCAAATTTGTCCTACAAAACACCGAGCGAATTTTACTCGAATTATCCAACAGTTTACACATCTCTCGATCGTGTCTGCAAATTTATTTCGTAGGTTTCCAACCCTCGGAACACTTTTCCAGAGTCTCTCCCCAACGAGAATACGGATGTTTTGTACGAGCGAAAAGGACATTTTGTCCGAACGACTTGTTCGCGTAACGAGCCAACAGAGAGCACGATCGACAGTACTCATCGTTCGTAACGACGGCTTAACATTAATTACAGGCAGGGGAGACCAAGGTTAAGCTTTCTGTCCGCCGGTTTTGTTTAAGCTCCGATCAGTATCTCAAACGATTTGGAAATTACACGATCCTCGTGGCGCGTTGAACGGAAACTAGCTGAATATCCTCTCGGCTATAATTCAGCTTAACGCGGCACGATTCCACCGACTTTTTATCTCTCCTATCCCCCATCCACGATCCTTTTCATCCTCCTATTGGCCAACTTTTCGTTATGATTTAATTGTTTCGATAATGAAACGAATGGATGGGAAGAGGACTGAAAGAAACGAGAGGATTCGAACGAGTGACCATCGAGCATTGGCTCTAAATATCGGAGTCTTTCGGCTGGCGAATCCGCTAAGTGGACCGTTCTCTCCTCCTCCCTCCTTTTCCCCCTTTTTCGCTCATCCTATCTCTCTCCTCCTTTTTCCGCAACCGATCGATGGCCCCGCGGCAATTCGTACGCGCTAAAATTGGATTTCGCCGAAAGACCCACCCATTTTGCCGTTACTTTTATTCGTTGCGGTCATCCCGGGTACACATTGTTCTTATGAGCACAAAAACAGCGATTCACATTTATTTGTGCCGCTATATAGAAAGAGGACGAACGATCTCGATAATCAGCGCAGCGTGCTTTGTAGCAGGGTACAAATTACTTCGATTCCCTATTGGCGAACGAATAGCTGATCCCTTTCGTTCTTTCTTTCTTTTTTTTTTTTTGCCAAAATAATCTCCAAATTATTATAGAACCCTTCCAATCGCCTTTCCGCGTTTTGTTTCACATTCGTTCTTCGTCATGTAGGGCGATCGACGCATGTGGAGTAATCAACGAACGGGCGCGCATCGAAAAAAAAAAAAAATGTACGAAACGTACAACTAGGTAAGCCGTGGCGTAATAAAAAACAAAAGCAACATCTCCCCGCCCCCGCCGAGCGTAAATCGCAAGTGCGTTGATCACAGTAGTACACGCCGCAGCTGTTTAATGCACAGCCCTCTGGTCCACCAATCAATTTTGCGCCCACACATCTGCCAGCGCCAATTGATTCGTTGCACATCCGCCTACCCCCGGGGAAGTGTTCGAGAAAGTACGCGCGGTATCCTAATGGGCAGCCCTCGAGGAATGGAGAATCGACCTGAGGGCCCTCGACTGCCGTCGCCGTGTCGTCGGCCATAAATCGAATGTATGTCGGTCACGACGGTGTACGGAGGCGCCGTTTAAGACGCAGGTCTAGACTTCTAATCCATTTTCCGGCGTTAAATCGATTTACGGAAGCGACGTAGGCCGGTGTAACTCAGTTACCGGGTACACGTACCCGGCGGAAGTATATGCCGACACGTGTCACGTCGAAAATGAGCACCTCCGTCGGTTATACGCTCTACGCACACCCACCGCTGTACGTGGATAGGTGGGTACAAGAGAAATTCCATTGGCTTCATGGAGATATTTTCCTCGATTCCCGCGAAACACGCGACGAACAGCGTTACCGCCGAGCCAGCCTATGCCGGCATAGAACGAGGAGACCGCTTTATACCGCTTCATCCTACGTGCACCGTAAAAATGCAAAGCAGGCTTGTACGCTGGCGCATACATCAGTGTGCACGTGCACACGCGGGGCTGCGGGGCAACAAGGAGGCCGAGTGGGTCGTTTACCCCTTAGCACGACTCCGCGTTATCAAGCCGGCTCGATACTATCAACAAAACGCAATTTTCCCGGCTATGGCGAAATTTGATGTTACGCTTTTTCTTCGTCGTACGCTTCCCGGCGGACGAGCTTCGACCCTCTGCCTCCCCCTCGCATCATTCTTTATCTCTCCCTCTCTCTCTTTCCCTCTTTCTCTCTCTCTCTCTCTCTCTCTCTCTGTGCTGCGCTTCGAAGTATTCCGTACGACGGTTTGGGTGCATCTATACAGCGCGTAACTGTGCCTCGAAACGGTTGAGCATTACCTCCGGTTTAATAACCGACGTGAACGAGGAATCTTCCTGTCCTGCGGAGAATCGATCGAGGGCGGATGATCGTTCGGTGGGAATCTAAGGAAGGTACTTCTTTAAGGCCCCGCGATCTGCATCGCGCGGCAATGTTACGGGCGATATTATATGGATACATGCGCCCTACGTGCAGCTCGTTGGAGGAGAATAGCTTCAAGCGTATCCACTGTCCGCTCGTAAACCGGCTTATCTACTGCGTACGAAATGGAAGCTTGACCTAGGCTTAACCCTTTGAGTTTGGGATTAATTGCTTCTCAAAATTTATGATGCACTCTGTAGGGTAATATCGGCTGTATTTTTTTATAGTTCTCTTTTTCCATTGGAATTTATTTATTTATTTTTTTTAATAAAGATCCGCGCTCCTTGGATTTTGTCGTTTCTTGTTCTTAGGTAGAGATCCAGCAGGAATCAATCCTGAAGCGATACTTAATCTAAATCATTCGTGATTCCGTGATCGAACTGATAGAGTATGAATTATTAAGTCTAACAGTTTATTGGAATACCTCGGCGACCATTCTTCCCGGTTTACTCACAATTATGCGCGTAGAACGACGAACTATCGGACAACCGAGGCGAGTGCCGTCGATTTATTGACGGGCGGAGTAGATAGCCGTGTACCTTTCAAAGTCGTTGACCCAAAGATCAGCGAACATTCCAATAAACTCGTACATCCAACTCGAATTTGGCGTACATGTAACGAGGTAGTTACGACCGTGTTATTTTATTCGTCCTCCTCGTCTGCCTTTATAGACTCATTGAACGTACATAACGTCGATCGAAGTCGAAGAACATAACGAGTTTTAAAGATCCAGCAAGTAGCCGTGTATAGATGTGAAAATAGTTAAATTGATCAAGAGACAGACACTTTCTATGAGACGAAGAGATCTGAGTGAAAAAAAGTAACGTCGTGGTTAACCCAGAAATACTTGTCGATTATGGCAAAGGCGAGAGATAATCACGTTATCAATGTCGATGACATTTAGCGGGTAATCGAAGCTCGAAATCCCGAGGCGGGTGTAAAATTCTCCAAGTCGAGCGTTATAGCGCCTCGTGGACGGCGTACACGACGCCTTGTATATCTTCGTGTTTTCCCATTGGGAGCTATGAAAAGTCAGCGAGGCCGGGCGCGATATGCCCGAACTTTTCGCGCCTCGCAAGCAAAACCCAAATAAAAGTTCGCAACTTTTCACAGTTTATATCAAGCGAGAGGCCCCCGCGATTTTCTCTCTCGTTCGGAGGACAGAGAGGGAGGAGTTAATCGGTTGGTAGTGTTGTCGAAAAGAAACGTACAAGGGACTTTACACGGTCTGGCTGAACTTATGAAGTCCAGGGGCAGCGACCCACTCGACCAAATATATCCAGCTAGGCTCGCAGCGAGTGGCGCGAGCTGAAGTGTACGCGTATCGTTCGTACTCCCGGCGAAATGTCATGTATTTTATTTCGTAATGTGGAAATAGTGCGGCTCTTTCGCTTATACACAGCGGATGAAAGGGTAACTGCAAAATAACAAGTTCGCAGAATCGCGCACGGCTCGTCATTCGGTACGTCCGTGCGTGCTTTTTGCTACGGTCAAACCAAATGTGTCGAAATGAGGAAAAAATAAAGTGTCGGGCGAATGGGCCAAAACCGATCGCTTTTCCCGGCGGTATAAAGAGGTTTTTGAACGGTCGGTTATTATCAGCGTCCAAGAAGCACGATTGATTAAGTCGTTTGGCCCTGCTGCGATACGTGGCCATGATCGAGCGCTCCATCTGAATCTGAAAGCCGTAATAAGTCTGATCGAATCGCCATTGCCTCTCTCCCCTCTCCTTTCCTCTCCGCGACTTTACCTCCCAGGAAACGTATCGATGAAATCCTCTGATTCTGAGAAAGGCTAGTATGGAATAGCTTTTATTCTTTTTTTTATTCATTTTCGGCGCCGACTGTTAATGTCATTTATTATTTATCACGAGCTATTACGAGCTTCAATTCGAAAAACTATTCATTCCAAAAATAGTACAGGAAAAGAGAAACGTTGATTTGAGGAATTTTTGAATATATCGTTTCTCCACTTGATACAATTCAAAGCAGAGAACTGCACAGAATGCAACATCACAATTTACAAATTTACAATGTCACACAATGCAGTATCACAATTTTCTCTCCTCCATCGTTTTCTCAATGAACAGTTTTTCGAATTTAATCTCTTAATCTAATAGTGAGGCACGCGAAATATATCGTCCGTGGGATTGCACGAATGGAATCGCGTCGCGTGTTTACACTTTTGCGGCACTACACAGGAGATATACCGTCGCGTGATAACACGTCTGTGAGCTTATGGGAACAGTATCGTCGTCGCGACGTAACGCGTCAGTGAGAACGAAGTGGTTAAGACGGCTTCCCAACCATCAGAGCTACGGTATACATATCATATAGAAAAACCATCAGTGATGCGCGGGATCCGAACTCGAGTCTTCCGCGTGGAAGTCCGAGCCTCTATCCACTACACCACTGTAGCTCCCAGGATACAACCTTGCTCGTCGCGAGTCCACGGCATATCTTCTTCTTTGGCCTTTTCCCTCGAGTTATCGATTTCGTATCGGGACGTCTTATAAATAACATTTAACGAGCGGCACTCGAACCGTCCGTCAATCTTGCGCCCCTTATCCGATTCGAGACAACCCTCTGCCGCCGGATCCACCTTATTGGCTTCCACGATAAGTCCTTTCTCCGTCCATCGAGCGGAACTCCTCTCCCAATGCCGGACACCTGTCATCTCGACGTAATCGCCGGTGGATTTGGAGCGCGAGCAAGTGCCTTGGAAATTTTAATCGCGCGGATATTAATGTTCAATCGATCGGTCGCGTTTATCCTGTATCACGGATAGTTATTACGAGCCTTCTAGACAGACATCGGTAATATTTGACTAATATTTTATCGAGGATTTTAACCGGTACTTCGTCTCTCGAACGGCGCGTAAACGAAAAGGTACGTGTACCAGGTTATCCTAAAAATGTCCTGGTTTATATGGTGATATTTATACAAACATGAAATCTAATCTGTCGAATGCTGTAGTATTTATTTTTAGACCTCCTCGAGGTGTATATATAATTCAATGAAATGATATCAAACGAGAAATATTACGTATCCATCGTCTTCTTATAAAAGGAAAGAAACCTTTGCGATAATCTAATAGTAAGGAACATTTTACGCTTGTTGAATGATCATCTAAATTAAAAACTTAAAGACCCCTTCAATCGCCACAATTTTTCTTTCAAAACTATTCGCGAGTTGAGTAGTTCAGGAGTGAGACGAAAGCGTCGGTGGTCAGTTCAGCACCGAGGAACGCCAAGGACCCTTTTCCTCGCGCAAAGGCGAATCGAATATAACGAGATGAGAAAGCAGATCTTGTTGGAAGTCGAACGATTTCTTTGTCACTACTCGGTCCACTCGCGGGTAACTCATTATCGTTTTCCATCCGCCTTATCGGCACGTGCTGCCAGCTCGAGCTTTCGCAGTGTCGGCAATCGCCTTTGAATCCCTGCGACCGCAGAACTCGGCAAACTCACTAGTTTATCCCGTTTGCTCCGAGCGCCCTCCCCCCTCCCCTAACTCACCGCTGTCTTTCTTCCCCCAATCCTCCCTGCGCACCCTCTCCAACGACTTCCCTCGCTCACACGGCCGGCCAGCGGCGACTAACAACGTTTCGCCCGATTGCAGGTTAACATCTACCTACTCGATCGCCCCTCAAGACCGATATATCAAAGTCACGGGCGCAACTTACCCCTTCGAGCTTTTTTTCTTCTCTCTCCACCGCGGATAACCGTGGACCCAGGATGGAGCGGAAAAAAAAACACCAAGTTCGTGCTCCCCAATTTAATTAAAGCCGTGAGCTCCGCTCAAATATTGACGGTGGCACGGCGGCCTTTCCCGGCGGATAAGCAAACGCCCCGGGGTCCCGGCATGGTCGCAAGAATCGAAAATGGCAGGGAATCGGGGAATCCTGCCGCTAAATCCCGCGGGAATAGCGACCTCTGTTCCAACCTCGTGGGGCCAAAGCCGGTGTAATGATCGAACCGGTGTATGCAACGATCACCCTGGAATCTTGCTTGCTTGATTCCGCCGCCACCCTCCCCGCTGCCCTCGCCCTTCCTCGATCTCGCGCGGCCTCCTATATACGCGCCTGGTATCGGCCCGTCCGCCTTCGTCGTCTCTCTGCGCATAGGATGGATGCAGGAAAGGGGCCAACGGCGCTCATCCATCGGCATGGCATTATTGCCGATACGTCGGCTAAGGGTTTGCTTTTGGGAGCGATTAGCAAGCGATGAACCCGATTGATCGCGAGGCAACCTCGGAATCGCCTGGTATCCGGGGATTGGAGCGTTGGCTCTTGACTTTGTCGCGAAATCCCAGGGCCGTTGTGGAGCTGAAAAGGCGGGTGTATGTGGAAATTGGATATTCGTGGATGAAGGTGCCTCGGTGGTTTAGCGGAAGTGAGCAAAGAGGATCGGTGTTTGTGGAGGGAGCTCTGATCAACGCGAGAATACGTAGCTCGAATTGAAGATTAGTAAACTTGAAGGGTTTTCTTTTTTGTGGAAGAGTGGGTGAATTAGGGAAGAATATGTTTCTCGGGCGAAGATAGAATTTTTGATTCATCATTTCGAGCATCGACAAATTTGTTTTTTTTTTATATGTAACTCTATGCGCGGTCTTATGCATATGATATGAGAGCACGCATAGTGGTACATATCAAAAATGAATCCATCGATACTCGTTAACGATCGACTGAAAATTTAATTTTCCTATACCGACACTGACGAGCAAACACATGCACACACGCGCGCGTTTTTGGGTTTATCAGCAGGCGCAGTTGAAATATACGATGAGTATATAATGTTTTATGATATAACGGTTTCGTATATATATAATAGTTGCGCGCGGTTTCGAATGTAAAACAATATGCACTTCCGTGGCGGGCTGAATATTTTGGAATATTCTCGTGCGGTTACAATAGAGTGTATAAGACGCTAAATAGTTGCGCGACAAGTTTGGTATGTTGGAACACGTGGTTAGCGTTGAGCGTGAAATAGTGAGTAGCTGTGTCATATATAGTATTGTCTATTCGTACAAACTGTTACACCAAACTCCCGGTATTTTAACCGACATTATTTTTGCAATCTCCCCGATGCTTTCGCAGTGTACGACCACGCACCGCAGCGCCATTAATATTGCCTCCATCCGTATTTCATTAATTCCCCACTAAATCAACCATTCCTCCGACTCGCCAATACTCCGAGCGTATATACACTTCGTCCTGGTCCCGCCGTTTCCTGCTTCTCAAAATAATAAGTTGTCCAAGCCATCGGCGAGACGATGATGAGGGAATAAGTCAAACAACGTGGACCTTTATTTGCCATCTTGCCGGCGGAGCTCCGAGCCGAGCCGCCACTTCAAGGTATTTCCAAGGCTCAGAGAGACTTATACCACCACAACGGGTGTACAGAAAGGTACGCGTGGATGTCCGTATTTTTTAAACCAACACCATATAGGAGAAGGTATTACACGCACCCGGGACTAGGATGGGACGAGGAACGTGCGTTTCCCACAGAGGTGACCGTATTATTTATACTAACACCGCCAACCGGAGTGCGTTTTTCCTGGCCATCTCCCGTATGCGCTTACCGCCCTCTTATCCCTCGAATCACAGAAGCGAGGAACGTCGTCCTCGATTCTTAAGCAAGCGAATCGCAAGCGGGCGCGACATTTGCGTGTCTCTCGGAAAAGGTAGGAGGGAGGAAACTCCCGTGCGCAGGCTAAGGAAAAGCGGCGACTCTTCGTTCCTAGAGGCACCGTACAAGAAAGTCGATAAGATATATCGCTACGGAGGCGGAATGGTATGCGCACGGATGGACGTACGAACTGCGGAGCGTCGGAACTGGAACGCCATATGGCCTGGGTCCCACCAAGATTTTATATTGCGATCACTTCTATCGTCTCGATCACTTTTATCTCGAGCAATTCGTAGCCGTGCTAGTTTTATCGCATTCCCATTCGCCTCGTTCCTCTCCGCCTTTTCTCTTCCCCCGGCCATACCACGTAAGTAGGTGCGGCGTTTCCCCTAGGCGGCCGCAACCCTCGTCCTTTCCTTCTCCTCCGCTTCCTCATCATGCCTCCTCCCTCTCCTTCGAATTCTTTCGAATTTAATTTCGAACAAATGCACAAAGGACGGCTCACGATCGACGTTCGTCTCTGCGCGTATCTCTCGTCCTTTCTTCTCGCTTTCTCCTTTATCAGCCCTTCCTACCTTGGTATCGCTCGTCGTCAAGGGTTTCTGGCATTGTTCGAATCGGTCCTCGAGAAAAAACGAACTTTGCTTTACAACGTCGCAAAGGTATAGAGGGTTAGAGGATAGAGCTCCCTATCACTATTAGTTTTTTTGTGTGTTATGTATGCTATATCTCTGGCGGTCCGTAGTTTACTCTAAACAGTGGGTCCTGGACCAAATGATCTTAGTAGTCGGTACCGAAAATTAATTAAAAAAAAAAAAAGGTGAAAACGAATCGCACTGGCGCATCCTTGGGAAATGATCGTATTTTTTCCAGACAGATGTAAAATTACACGACGCGTACCGATTAGTTTATAAAAACAGTCTTTTAATGAATCAAAGTTAGAGTAAACGTATAAAAGTCAATATTATACACATATGGAGGATGTTAAAGTCAGGAGAAGAATTATAAACTCGTACCTCACCGTGTGCTCAGAATTTCGGTAGTAAACGTCCACGTCTCGCACGCTAGCGCATGTTCATCTTCAGGGAAACGTTTAAAAAATTCTTTATGCCCGTCGAGAAATGTTTTATTTAAAGCGCGTAGTCTGGACCCGTTTGAGGACCTAATTTTTCACCGGGTTCCGCGAGAGCAGCGTTTTGTCAAGATATCCTCAACGTCGGCGCAGCGACATTCCCTCGAGGCGCACGGATGAAAAAATGCGCTCTTCCCTTTCGATTCTCTCGATATTCGGTGCGCTCGCGGGTAAACTACGAGGGGCGGCCCGGGGGAGGAGGGCTGGGGGCGCGCGGAGCCGGCGTACGAATCGATATTCTCGAGGGACTCGTGGAATAAATCGCTAACGAGTACCACGGTAACAAAGACCATCCGAAAATGAAACAAGCGTACCTCCGAAGGCGAATTGCGAAGAGGAACTACCTCCGCTCCACGGGGGAAACGTAAAGAGCCCGGAAATTAAGCTATTCAAATAGAATTTAACTGCTGATTTGCTATTCAAAAACGCGGCTGTGCCCTTGCCTCGTTACCCATCCTTTGCCCCGGCCACGGTGGTCTGGGCCGACCGTCCGGGAAAAGGGGGGCCGTTCTAATTCATTTGTCTCGGAGCCACCTTCAAATATTCCACTTTTATACGTCGCTTACCTTTTTCCCCCTCGCTCCGTTCTTATTGCATTTCTCTCCCCCCCCCGGCCCCTCTCCTTATCCGCCGCCTTCCGATCCGGCGCCCGCGCTCCCGCAATCTCCATCCGGCGTTCGTGCACCGATGAAGATCGACGGTGCGGTGTCTCCGCCGTGATTTCAGACCCCCTCGAAAGTCCTCAAATATGCCTCGATGCGTCGCGAGCCGCTCCCCTCGCTCGAGGGACCCTTTTTGGGCTCTTCCTTCCTCCCGCCTCAAGTTTCTGTCCGGATGGAAACTTCGTGGAATTCCGGCGCACGCTGTTGCGGATGGTTTGACGCTCGCCGCGGCGAAATACTCCAAGTTACACGGGCGTATAATTGCGGCCGGGAGTATAATCCGGTTTAACGTCGGAAGTTTTATAACCTTAAAAGAATTAAATCGTCAGCGCGAGAGCGGCCGCCGCTACGAGGGCGGATCCTTGGCTGCTGCCGGGGATTTTTCATCCAGGCGCACATATATTTGGGGAGGAGAGTAGGGGAGGGGGAGTTTTCCGTTCCTTCGACCCCGCCCGCGGGATTTCGAGTCTATCTTCCCTTTAATAATTTCCGAGCGGACGACACGAGCTGCGGAGGCCCAAGACTGCGAATGGAAAGTGGATTTTGTGGTGGACGCCGTCCTGCGTCGAGAGGAGAGCGCCCTCCAAAGACGGAAGTCGCGTTGTGTTCCTGGCACGATTTCTTCGAGTGTCTCCTCGCCTGGCACGCGGTGTCTGCGCTCATTTCCATTCCCGCCTCGTGCACTCTCATCTTTCTCCTTCCTCCAGTGTTCAACGAATCGCGTATCGGGCTAAGCTTTAATCTGCTCGCTGATGCCTCTTCACCGAGCGAATCATCTCTGTCCGTTAACCGATTTTCCTTGTTCGTTTATTCATTAAGACTTGCCAAGTGGGCTGGTAGCAACGCGATCAGGTTCTTATAAACCGAGTAATCTGAGCCGGAGCTTTTCCAGTCTTTTTCTTAGGTGGAAGTGTTAGACTGTTGCGAAACTTTCTTTCGTTGTATAAGAGAATAATAGTAGATGCACATTCTTTTATTCGATTGAATATTATTCAATAATCACACGGTGGTTATTATTTCATTGAATTATATATACGACGATATATGAGTGAGTGTGCACGAATGAGATATGATGCGTGTGGAGACTAAAGAAGAAAGGCGTAGTCCAGAATAAAGAGTTAGAGAGTAGATTAAGAGTAAATTATTCGTATCCCAGCAAGAGTACTAAAATACGTTTACTCATCAACACAAGCCGCTGACGAAGAAATACTTGAACCTCGCCACCACCTTACAATCCAAATCAATCCTCTCTCCGCACCAATACGTTTTAAATACGTGCAACACTGTTGATTGTTTAAACACTAGTTTAAGCAGAGTCCTTTAAGCAGAGATATATAATCATCGCCGTCACGATGATAACGGATTAACGTGGAATGTGGAAAATACGTCGACATTTCGTACGTGCCTCCGCAGTCTCCAAGGTGATATTTCGAAAGCGCGAAGTTATCGCGAACAACACCTGCCGGATAAAGGTATACGAGGCGCCGTTCGGGCGTATACACACGGTATGACTTAAAAAGTAGTCGTATCTCGGGCCCGTTTCCGCCATGATTTTTCTCTCGTAACTCAGCCTTTACGGGC
The DNA here is from genome assembly GCA_038496175.1 of Ampulex compressa. Classification (NCBI taxonomy): domain Eukaryota; kingdom Metazoa; phylum Arthropoda; class Insecta; order Hymenoptera; family Ampulicidae; genus Ampulex; species Ampulex compressa. The sequence continues at coordinate 42,279 of JBCFXI010000856.1, forward strand.
CACGATATCAAGGAGGACCCTTTAAAGGTGGAACGAACGAAAATGTGGATTTACTGGCTGCCTCTGGGCACACGGAGCCTCGGTGCGCTCCCTCTCCGTCTCCTTAGTTTCGACTATGTTGAAAACGGCGAAACGTTCGTCTTTGTTCTCCGCTATGATCGGCGGATAGAGCCGCGGAAACGGTTCTGGAAGGTAAAGAAAAAAGGAAACTAGCCTTATCGTTCGTCGAGATCCCCACAAAGGGGAGCATGCGAACAAAGCGAGGGGCCCGAATTAAGGGTTACTGATTGATAGAGACAGCTACCCTCGTCGCGGCTAGGAGCGAGGGGCGGCGGAGGATGGAGGGAGGAGGGGAGGGGGGGGAGGAAAAAAGCGGCAGCTTAAGGAGAAGAACAAGAGGCAGAAGTAGAAAGGGGCGGGCAGGGCTGGTCGGGTGGATTTCATCTTTTCTGCAGTCGTCGCACGAACAACCCTCCGGTATGTCCGGAGGCGTGCCACAGAGTGTTTCTCTTCTCGTTGAAAGTCGGTGAAGAGCGAAGGAGGCAGAGAGGGATCGCGCAAAAGGGAAAGAAAGCACTGCGAGGAGGAGCGGAAACGGGATACAGCTGGAAGTGTACGTTCGCGCGCCTTTGCGTATGTGGAGGGTGCGTACTTGCGAATATACAGGGCGCATCGGAAATCGTGGTAGACGTGCAATCGAGGGCATTTCTTATGCAGATGCGGGTCGGGACCGAGGAATAAGGTAGGCTGCAAAGTGCTATAGCTTGAAAACGGGCAAAGCGATGCGGTAAATTTTTATGAGGCGTTTAGTTTTTCCTTCGACCGTTCTTTCCTCGAGGATGACTTTAATTTTCTTCGACGTGGATTGGTTTTTCGAACTAGATTTAGGAGGAAGTGCAGAGTGAAAATCGAACGTGGAGATGTCTGGCGACATGTGGGATCGAGCTACTGCTCGTTCACGGTCGATCGAACAGCTGTATCGCTTGTACCCGGTACAAGAAGCGTGTTCGCGGTATTCATAGATGTTGAGATAGTCGTGGTACGAATGATAATAGACGAACTATTGGATCGTCGCGAAACATTGTATCATTTCCATATACAGCCAGTGTCCAAGAGCGGTTGTTCGTCGAACTTTCGTTATCAGCCAATAGCATACGTTCGTTATGCTTGATCTTTAAAAAAATAGGGTGTATGTTGTTGCTTATTTTAGGTGATTATTTGAACGAGGCGTCGCCGTCATATTCGCTCGGGCTATGATTTTTCGTCGACACTTTTTTATGACTCGCGCCATAAACAATCGTGCCTCTCGCACGTTTCATTTCTTAATCGACGTGATGGACATCTCGCTACGATCGTCGGTGGGATTTACAACGCACTGTTGCGATATTAATCGTAAGAGAGGCACGCTCACTTTGATGCCGCGCGCACGCGGAAGAGGAATTCGAGGCATCGTAAAATCGTTATCCGTTTCCGACTAAATCCGTTGATAACGTTAAGAGGGATTACGAGAAGGAACTGCTCAATTTTCAGGCAATTTAGCTTGTCACTAAATGATATTTCACGATATATTCTAGTGGTTCGCTTTCGATGGTTAATGCCAATTTTTTTCAAATTTCCCCCGTTTTATCATCCACCGTTGCTCAATGAAGAAAACTTGATTAACGCTGAAAGAAGATGCGAATAATTCCTGCGAAGAAAAATAGAAGAATAAATCCCATCAGCGTTTCCTACTTTCTGCTCGTACGATAAATCCTTCCATTGCGTGCTATAAACGTCCACGGCTGGTCATTCACCTCTTATTTCTAGGACGCAAATATTGGAGGATAAAGCGTCGACGGACGCGTTCTCCGAGTATTACGTAATGCCGTGCTCTGGATCAAATTTATCCTGTTAATACGTATCCTCGAAATATTCATTCTTATCGTACGTAACATTTCGATTGAATTATTAAAGTTGGTACAAAAAAAAGAGCAATTTCAACGAGGCGGAGAGTTAATACGACGCATCCCAAGAGTTCCTTTCGATTTCCCCTAGAATTCCATTCACTGCTGGAATAATTCGGCAGGTGGATTACGACGTAGTCGTTTACTGGCCGTGAATGCCTCTCCTCCCTGGCATCCAGCACGCGCGCTATTGCCCAACCTCGCGGCTCTCCTCCTGGGGGATTCGGCCAACTTTTTCGTACCATCGACAAATTAGTTTTCCCAGCGTAATTTGCCCGATCAAACTTTTCTATTCGAACTTCGCGCGACCCCGGATCAATTCCTCCTTGGGTCGATTCGAGAGCGAACTTTAATCGGCCCTCGGTGTTTTCGCATAAATTGAACCGCCCTACCCGCGACAACTGCGTTTCTTCCTACCTCGTGTTTGGATTTTTTTTCATGGATCGCTATTTTTAGTAGGTTCATTTCTTGGTGCATTTGCAGTCTTGGTATAGACTAAAAAAATACAGCGTTGTAGCGATGAGATTTACTCTCAACACACAACGTACATTCGATCAAATAATATAAAGCAATGAATATTGCGCATCCATTATTTCTCTGCAAAACGATGGAATATCTTGGGGACAACCCAACACGTACGACGAAGGCTTCGCCTTAAACACAAAATCACATTCGAGGACTTCGAGTAACCGCAAGCTCCAGAAACAATCGAAGACCGTTCCCCGCGTAACTATTGGGTTAGCAAGAAAGTATTTTCGGTTTTCAAACATAGATTGCTTCAGTTTTATTTACCAACAAGGACCAGAAGTTTGACGACCCCGGGATTATGAAGTTGCCAGAAAGATGGCGAAGGGTCATCGAACAAAATGGAAAATACATATGTCCAGTAAACTTTACTCCTTCCTATCAAAATATCAGTTTCACCTCACGCTACAAAAACCCAAATTACTTTCTCGCCAAGCCGATGCGGGCCGTCTTCCCAATTCCTTCGCACAGGCGTTCCTGAAAATTAAACGGACAAAGAATATTTCCCCCTGCATTCGAGGGGCTTATAAGACCTCGCGCTCCTACCCGCGGAGTCTTCGCTCTAAGCAGGAAACAGCGATTCCAGTTTGGTCCACGAGATACACGTCGGAATCCCTCTGTCTCCTTGGAAAGACGTAATCCTCCTCTACGGAGCTTCGGGAGTGACGCAGCGTTGCACATCCGCCTCCACGACCCTCTCACAGTCCTCGCTTTGCGAGCCACCTTTGTCCCGGGGAATTCTCACCGGCATTGCTTTACGAGTTTATAATACGGGGGAAAGGACATCGCGGGGCCGCGCAGGGGACGGGCCATCCCTCTTCCCCGCCTTTGTCCCGCCGTTTCTCTTTCTGCCTCGCTACCTCCTTTCCGGAAGGAGGACTACTGACCCTCTCCTCATCCTCCTCCTCCTCCTCCTCCTCCTAGCAACCGGTAGAGACAACCATTATATCGCGTTGCCGCGCGCTAGTCACGTACGCGGCAAACTTTTCTTTATCTCCATTGAAAAATTTATCATACTGCTCGCCCCGACGTTATGTGCTCCCAAATGGACGCCGAAATACTTTCCATCCATTTGGCCCTCTCCCGCGATGGAGTTCATAGAATATTTCGGGTGCCTCCACTGTCGTCCTGGAGGATGAGTCGGATATCGGCACTGGGGTGGATGCTCGTTCGATACCCGTGGTGAATTATCGTTTCTCTTTTGAAATGATAATATGAAAGTTCTTATTCTGGCTTGTTTGGCGAGTTTCGAAAAGGAGAGGAGTTTTGCGAGCCGAGAGAAACCGGATTGAACGAGGTGTGTTCGTGGCTTGGATAACCAGTCCAGGATCTGTTTATCTAAAGTGCTGGATCGCGCCTGATTTATGGGCAGCGCAACGTGGACTTGTGTTGTGGAAAATTTCTGGGAAGCAAAGATTACTTGGAGGAATGTCACGGAGTGTTTAACGCTAAACCTACCAGCCACTTTCTGGACATATTTATGTTTACCGCGTATATCCTTGAAGAAAGCGGGTGTTAAGAGGAGATGGATCGATAGAACGATACGCACTCGGTAGAATTATGGAGTGTTTTTAAAAATGCTCTCTTACGAAGTATAACGCTTTTTTTAAGAAACGTTTTCGACCTGTCATTTGGTTCGCTTTGGTAGGTTTAATGTTAAAGGGGAAATTCGGATCTGTATAATGTCGATTTGTGAGCCATTACTTTGCTCTGTTGGAAGAATCAGGTTTGTATTAATTATAGTATTAATAGTATAGATTACGGTATCATAGTATAATAGTTGCGTACTTCGGATTATATTCTCTATGAAATTAGGAATTGTTGCGAATGAACGAATGGTTTGATTACTTATTGAAGGGGCAATTTTTATGTATTTTTAAATATTCTAAAAGAAATCTATAATAAATATTTGATTCCTTCGACTCGTTCGCGTCGAATGTTTAAAAATCAAAATTTGTTTTGGTTTCCCGAAAATTTTGATATAACTTCGAACCACTTTCGGAGCCTATCGGCGGTCTATAAGAAAACAGTGAAACGCCGGTGTTCGGTACGTGGCCAACGAAAGTAAGGGAGATTCGTATAGAACGAAAATATTTTCGCTAAAAGTTCCTACCAAAAGGATACCCAAAAACAAATATAACGGAAATTGCGAACAACTTCGAGAGTTTGAAGAATTCAGTGAAATAAAGTGAACCTTTCCACGGAAATCGGAAAGTCGGTCGAATAAGGCGAAGTATCGGATGGGACGCCGATGAAGAAGTTTCGAGAAGAAAGTCCCGCTTTTACGTAATTGCCGTGTGATAAAATCGAATCGAATTATAATTCTTTAATTAGAACTTATAACACGTTAATGGATAACCACGGTGGTGCAAGGAACGTTAGCTTTGCGTTTTAAAGTACGTAGTAAGTAGTACGAATTTGCCAACAGTACATTGCATATTGATGAACTTTCCATTTAAAAAATGACTTTGTAAATGTGCATTAAGATAAGTTTACCAATCGATGTACAACCCGCGTTGCAATATCGGGAATTTTCAGTTGAAATGAAATTTCCAGTTTCGACTGCCAATCACGTAGTACAGCGCGATCTAGTTTAAAATATATTCTTCCGCATCAAGCATTAATATACATTATCGATCAGTGCGTTAGCGAACATGAAGGACGTAAAGCAAATTTCTGAAGCAAATCCAAATATCCAACTGCTCTCATCGCTTTTCCAAACGTTCTTACCGCGACGTCCCTCGATTACCCATTAAGTACATTCGACGAGGTAAACTCGTCGTTCACCTAGTTACTACATTTCACGATATCAAATTTGCATCTTCCTTGCTCGGCAAATATTGCAATTCACGCAAAAAAACTATACGAATAATCCTATAACTGCTAGACAGCTATCCGTCTGCCATGCACAAAACACGGAAAACTCAGAAAAACGCTATGCACCCTAAATATTATATACAATCATCTTCGCGAAAGTGAATCTTCGCGAATTCATAATAAAACTACTTATTCATCGATAAGATCAAGTCCAGCAGACGATAAATCCATCGTACAACACTCATCTTCCTAACCAATCTCGACCACGCCAACTCTACCAATTCCTAATCCAAAGACGAGAAGATTCACGATAGCTTTCCAAGGCGAATCACGCGGAGAATATCTCGAAATCAAATCCCAACCCAAAGAGTTAAAAGCTCCCGTCGTCTGCGAAACGCCACGCTTTTCTTCCGGCAGGCGATACGTACACAACGCACTCGTCGTTACATTACGCCCAGGCATCGCGGCGTAAGCGCAGTCGGCCTTCAGCAGCCGGCGTGCCTCGACAGAGGGAAACGGGAGGAAGAAGATGAAAGTGGAAGGAATGGAGTGGGCGACGGAGAGGTCCGCTGGGACGGGTGTAGAAAATTTATGCTCTATTCTTATTTTAGCAAGCACCGTGGCACCTCGCTCCGCCAGCGGAGGATACATACGGTGAGGCGAGCCACCACGAGGACCGCCGGCGGAAATGTCCCAAGGAGCGGAAGAGGGGAGGAGGGCTGGTCGGCCTTGCCGCGGAAAAGCACGGAGGAGGGGCCGGGGAGGGGGAGTTTTAATCAGCTTATTTGGCAGCATTTTAATTTCATGATATACGACTGACGCTCGCTGACGATGCAACCCATGCCGGTGGTTCCGGCTAATGACCGGACCGGGAGAATTTATCGTCCGTTTTACATTTGCGGCTAGGTAGACCGAGGAAAAAACGCGCTCCGTCCTCCGACGCTTCGGTTGGTTTGGAAAATTTCCAGGTACACCGTCCTAATTGTCCGTGCGAATATTTTTAAAGGGCTCCCGCCCGGCTGGGGCTCGAAGGATGCGAAGCGGGAAATAGGATCGGTAATAACCGAACGGGAGTGCTGCAAAAGATCGTAAAAGAACCAGCGGACCAGGTAATGGAAGCGTGCAGGAATAATACAGATGATAAAGCTGCTTTATTTCGGCATTTCGCCGGAGTTCGATTATTCAGTAGGTACGCTTCGATCGGGAACATTCATTATCACTTGCTTTCGGCAAAGGCGCTTATATCGGTTGGTGTATCGGCAAGAAAGTAATTTCGGTTTTGTTGCGTGAAATAATACCGATATTTTTATAGGATGAATATAATTTAACACCTTCCAGCTCAATCGTGCCATTTGGAGTCATCCGTGTAATTCGTTTTTACTAATCAAGTATCTCTGAATTGTATTTCTTCGAAATTTAATTTTCTTACTAAAAAATAATCATTTGGGCTGGAAAGGATTCGATCGATGGTATATTTTCCCTTTTGGTCGATGACCCTTTGTCATCTTTCTGGAAACTTCATAATTCTGTGCTTATAAAACTTCTGGTCCTTATCGGCAAAAAACTGAACCAATCTATGTTTGAAGACCGGACATACTTTCTTGCCAAGCCGATATATGCTCACACTATCGGGCCTCCTGTCCTTCCCTTTTTTTAGTCGGATTTTTTCTACTCAGCTTTCCTAGCCAATTTTTGCTCCGCCAACGTTCAAGCACGTATCTTGTAAATTTGAGGATCGTTAGAAAAAAAAATGTTGGACACCGATCCACCTCGACAAACCTAAACTCATCCGTCACATTATTCCTCGTAGTTAACATATTCGACTAAGCTGCGTCGACTAACATCGACGATTAAATATCAGATGACAATTTCCAAGCAGGATTAATTCTCCAAATGCGTCACGCACGGCATAAACGCAAACCGAGTGCTACGCTGGTTTACTAGATAGAGGCTCGCAGATCCACGCAGGAAACCCGAGTTCGAATCCCACCCATCAGCTCTAGTTTTTCCATATGATACGTATACCGTAGTTCTGATGATTCAAAATCCATCTCAAACAGTAACCACTAAGCCAAAGGACCTTATCAGTCGGTTTCAAAAGTACATTTCAAAAAAAAACAAATAAACGCAAACTACCAAAAACGCAGGCTATCTTTCCTTCAAAAGTAGAAGCCTTCGATTTGTTTTCCATCAGCAACTCGTTAACACAGCACGTCGCGTTCTTCAAAAATTGGACAAGCCTTGTTGGCGCATTTAAACCGCGCGGTGGAAAATCACGATTAGGCACCGGCAGTAGGGAGAAAAGCCTGTGTGGCGTGCTCGAACAAATTGTACGGCAGTATCCGTAATTGCTTTACGCGACCGCAGACACGTCGTTACTGCCGATGATTATTCATTGTTTTATAAGTAGTCCGGGGCTGATACCGGGACGCAACGTCCTCCGGCGGCTTTATTATTCAACGAGGACGCCGCCGTCGACGGGGAGGAGGAATCCATCCGGCAAAAATGAGAAGCTGCGTTGCGGGAAAAAAAGGAAAATTTCGAGCCCTCCGCTCCTCCACGGCCCGCCGTGGGAGCCGTCGAAAGCGCTCACCCAGTTCGACCTATGTTTTTTAGATGGTACCTTCCGCTCGCGAATGTAAGCCCAGAGCATCGTGGCGCATGAAGTTTTAACGAAGTGCCCAGCTAAATTCGCCACGACGTATTTCAGTGGGCGGTCTTGATATACCCGACACCTTTCGACGATTAAAATAATACACTTCCCACCCGCCTTGTTTGGGAAGTTGCAGGACGATCTGACTATAAGAAGAAAGAGAGAGAACGAGGGAGAGAGAAAACGCTGGTGGGCGTTATCGAATTTTTCTTAACTCATCGACGGTGTCGATGCATTCTCGATCCCTGACGCCAGTTGTATAAGTTATAAAGTATAAATCGAGATTTCCGCGGAGGAACAGTTTTCGGGAGTGGTTTTAAATAGCGCAGCCAAATCTGGGGAGCAGAGCAGCGCGGAGGGAAATGGAAATGCCTGGGATGGGAATTGGAAGGATTTATAGAAAATCCGTGAAATTTAATCCTTGGATATCTGATACAACATCGGTCTTTTCGCGCTAGAGCTGCGTGGCACGCTTGAAATATCATCGTGCCCGAATAAGTGCGACATCCTTTCGGCACACGGAATGATCACAAAATCGCGACGTGTCTCATCACAAAGTAACGAACCGCTCGCAGTCTACGACTCACGCACAGCGTATACAACATGTACAGCACGTATACATATATGATATTACACTCAATAGACGACATTAGGAATGTGGGAACGCAATTGCAATCGATCCACTGTTTCCTTGAAATTCATCGATATCGCTCGAGCATGTTTTCGCATAACGATGCAACAAATATCATCTTTAATCAGTACATCCCTCCTGCACAATACAGCGAACTATTATAGCCATCCTCCATCCTACCGCGGAAAGAATATTAACCGGCCTGAGTCACGACAAAACAATTCATCCACTCTCTTAAGCATCCCAGGCAAGATCCAAGTGCCGCACCGCAAATAACTCCAACGTGCATATCCGCCAGTATTAAAAGCTCTCGCTACAAAAACGAAAAAGGGAGCCGACGAGTTTGTCGAAAGCCAATGAAGAAAACCCCCGTTGCTTCGTCCAAAATCTACTCGTTCGTTTCGGCCGTGTACAAACGAGGGCACCTCATTACCGGCTACGCACGCTCCGTACGTGGAAACTTTGAAGCCCGGATTCAGTGGCTCGTAAAAAATCGCGGTACGCTTCCGCCTTCGCGGAAATTCACTCTCCCGTATTCGATTTATGGAATCGAGAAATTATTGCCGGTCGGTAGTAAAAAGAGGGCATAGGAGAGGGGGGGGGGGCTGGAAAAACGGGTCAAACGCTGGGCCGTAATGCTCGCAGGCTCTCACGACAATTATTGGAGTAAAGTCGTCAAATGGCTTTCCTCCGCTCGATCGGTCTTCCCCGAGGTTCCCGAAGGAGAAAAATCATTTAGCCTGCTTCCTGGACACGGCGGAGGGGCCGAGGGGCGGGGGAGGGGGATAGAAAAAGATGGCGCGCCATTGGCAGAACGTAATTGGTGGCATCTGTGACCTAGTGTTCCGCGAAATTGATTGAAGTCCCAAGCCGAGGAGTCGGAGCTAATTGGAACGAACGTGGAAGCTACGCAGAGGAGCGGCCGGCCCTCGCGATGTTCTTTCGCCCTGGCAAAGCGGCGCTTGCTTTCGCCAGATGCGATAGAAGTTTCCGGATTGTTAAAACGCGACGCACGTAAGCTCGTTACGAACTAAAACCGTGCGGTTATGCTTCTCGGATAATGTACGTGAGGTAGGTCGGGATTGAGCGATTAATTTTGGGGCCGAGAGCTAATTAATTTTGTTCTTCCAAAATACGTCCGTTTCGTCGCGTGTTTATCTTTGTACGGTGCTTTTGAGCAACGCAGGGTTCAGCGATCGGAGGTAATCGAGATTGTCTTCTTGGAAACGATAAGAGGGTTAGGCAAGCGGATTATCGATTTGGCTGGTAAACTAGTGCGTTTATTCGATAAAGAAGTATATTGCCGCTGATTTGGCCGTGCTTGATATTTTCGCCGAATAATTTTCAAGTACGAATCGGGCTCGGCAATTTCATGTAATCCTACGTTTTTTACTCCGAGAATTCCATCGCGACCGCCCAATAATTTGATTACTGTTTAGGATAATCAGAGAATCGCGAGACGCTTTGCCGTTCGCCCGTTAATTCCTTCTCGACGCTAATCCCGTTAGACTGTTGGAATTTGAATCATTCCATAGCTCGTCAAAGCGAAATCACGAACCATTATTGCCTGGGAGTACATGGCATTACGATATATCAGGGGGTGTACGTATTCAATATCTCGATGAGGAAATTAATTCCCCATGTTATTAAAGGTCGCCGTAATACCCTTATAATCGTTTTACTAACTTATCGGAATATATTTTCCTCGAACACTCTCCGAACATACTTCGGGCTTGGGGAATATAAATCTGAAACTCGCTAAAACCTCGGTCCCTCTTTACACACCGGTAGACCACTCGGTTCTTTTTTTACACCGGTTATACGATTTCACTCGAAACTTTCAAATAGCTATCATTCTCGTTAACAGATTTATTACGATAAAACGTACATCACCGCTCGAAGCAAGTCAAATTAATTAGCATCCATGAATATTCTATATCGGTACGAAATAATTTCGCGCATTCTTTCCGTCGCACTGTTAAAGTAAAAAAATCATTGGCTTTAATACATCAGCTATGAACACGATCTGCATCCATCGATCCTTAATCAATCCGTAATCTCTCGTTTATTATCTCTGACGCTTATATTATACAAGTCGTACCCAGCTTTCAAAGTTTCCTCGGACACTTCGATCGCTCCGGGAAACTTCATCAATATCAATCAGCCACGTGTATCGTGGATACAACGACTTCTGAATAGCCAACAGCGCCAGACAAGGCTGGAGCGACTCGTCGTCGACGGTCCAATTTCAGCACATTCTTCGATCATTCATTTTTCACGAAAGGAGGGGGGGGGCGGTGTGACGAAGGGCGGAAAGAAGTAACGGCGTTGGCGATGATGGCGGCAGAGGCGGAAGGATGCCGGGGCGCACTGTTAAATATGCCTCGGAAAATTGGATTTGAAATTCTTATTTTTCTGCACCGCGTTCCCGGCTATACTCCTGGCTTCTTTCCTCTGGCCGTTCCTAGCGATTTTTCCGTCTCCTTCACGGCGAGCCCCCCTCCTCCCCCTCCTCTCCCTTCTCCACCTTTTTCCACCGACAGTACTCCGCGAGCAGGCGGAAAAAAGGGGACGCCTTCGGGCTAAATACCTATGTCAGCATTGTTACAACGGCAGCTACGGCTGACCTAATAGTCTTAAATTTTTACGTTATGTACTCGCCCCCGGTGGAGACCTTCTTTCTTCTCCACGCCCACTCCCCCGACCGGTCCGTCGCGTTTCCGCTTCTTTCTGCGGAGTTACAGCGAGAACTGGAACGTTTCGGGGGCGCACTGTAATTGCTTTGGCAGTCGTGAAATTTGCGACGCATTAACCGCCACCGGCTCCCTGCCGGCATTGTCTGTTGCGGGATCTTTCATACTCCCGGCGAGTATCCTTGACTCCCATCGCGGATTATTCTTTGGTCCTACCCCGGCCTAGAGGATTCTTCGTGCGCCACGATGTATAGAAAGGCCTCGGCGGTGGCGGCATAAAGGGTACGGAAAGTAGGGCAAATAATCCTGGCGGTGGTGCATTAAAGGGGAGTTCGAGGGGACCCGCTCGCGAGGCAGGGAGTAAATATTTCGCGGCGGATATCGCGGGGGAGGATTTAGGAGCGGCGAGGAGGACTTAAACTCGAATATGCCTCAGGAGGGATCGCCGTGTTTCTCGCTTTGTAAAGCACGGGCCAGTGCTGGCCGCTGTGCCTCGCGAGAAAGACCGTTTTATCGGCCCGCGCGACAGTGGGAGGGAGATATGGGAGAGCGGCACGCGTCTTTGTCGGAGCCCCGATGTTCCTCGGACCTAGGTAAGACCCTGTGACGGCCAGAGGAGCCATCAGGCTGGAGGCCATTCGACGTAATCGAAGGTAGAAGGGAGCGCCCTCCGCCACGAGCAAGGTTATCAGGGCGCCCAACCGACGAAGTTATCTCTTTAATCGCCGCGTAACCGTTTGGAGCCCGGCTTGCGATTAAAGTCGAGCTCTCGCGAACTTTTCGGTAATTCTCGCCGTTGATAATTGGAAGTAGTGCCAGCCCTCCCTCTCTAACCATCCGCCTCGTGCCCCAGGGAGGAGGACGAAAAGGGAGAAATCTGAGCGCGAGGCTTTCTTCCTTAGCTCTTTCCCCGGCGCGGAGGGCAGGGGGGCAGGTGGGAGGGGGGAGGGTCCGCCGGCGAGACACCCTTAACGCGGAATGTCGCCTGAATTACGGCCCTCCTTATGGCCGGTCCGTGCAACCTTTCAAGACAAACGAGCTGGCGGGGCCCGCGAGCGCGAATTTCTTTGCGAATTCCGAGGGAATTCCCGCGCCAACCGCGCACCCGGCTCAGAGTTTCCTTCCTTCCAGGAAAATCAGGATCGATGGGGAAATGTGGTGCCTGGTTTTTCTTTTTTTTTGGAAACCTCCGATATCGTAAGGATCGAGGATTGAATGTGCCGAGAATTTGAGTCATGACGTTGTATATGCAAAGCATGTTTGCACGGTAGTGCATTTTGCGCTATGCACTTGAAGTTTGGAAACGGCAGAAATTTTTATTGTAATGTGTCGAAAAGTGCTAACGTACAATCGTGTGGTGCAGATCAGCGGTGGAGTCGTTGTCCTTACATCGTCGTAATACGGTTTATCATTATATTCGCGTAACACTATTTGTAATATATTATGTTAATGAATAATATTAATATGTATATTTATTTTCGTCAAAGTGACTCGCTCTGTAATTCTTTCTGTACCTCACTTTGTCGTCCGAAAACAGTGCTGCCCCAGAAATGTTCTGGGATGTAACGAAAAATCGAGTGTCGATATCCGCTTTGTGCTGGTCATGGAGTATGCGGTACGGAGAGAAGGTCGACCCACGCCAATCTCGCGTTATCCAATTAACTCGTTGCTTCACAACTCCTGTGACAAGTGCGCGCGCAAAGCCGATGATTCGAGTCTCAGCCTGCTCCGAGAATTGCTAGGTATTTTGACTGGCGCCAGCAAGATTCGCGTTCTGCAGAGTTCGCCTGTGATACACGCCAGATAGGGGACTCGCATATACCAGATTTTGGCAGTAATTCGCACCAGGAGAGTGGTTCTGTCTCAATTCCATCGATCGTGCTAGCATTGAGATGCCGTAGGCCGCAGACTTTCAGCAGGATCTGAGACGTACGTGTTAGCGGTGTATTGCGAGATGTAATCGCGAATCCTAGGGATTCGGGCCTGCCACGGGTATAAAAGGAACAGGAACGAGTGCGATCGATAGACACTCTTCGTGGCATCGCGAAAACTCTGGTATGAGATCACTGATTTGTGCGTGAAGAAAAGGGACATCCGTGACTGCCATCAAGGAGCATATTTTGAGCTGCGCTGAAAAAACAGATATTGATCAGGGCTTGCGGCGCTACTCGACCCTCGAGTCATTGTGCTATGACAGAGCAGAAACGGATAGGCGAATGATACGTTATCCAATTAAAATACCACGACCGGGCTAGCTCCTGGTAAATCCCACAAATAGAAGTTACGAGACGAAAATGATCCATAGGAACCATCCGAGCGACTTATCGGGGCAAACAAGTTCTTTACAAACGCGAGTCTCCTCGTGAATTATGAAATATTTTCAGCGGCAAACGCGCCCTCGCTAAGAAGGCCATGCACGATCGATCGGTGGGAAATTTTTCGACAAGGAGCAAAAAAGGTTGGGTATCGATTCGCGCTTTGTGGCGGCGCTCGGTCATCGAGCATTTTCCACGAGAAGGGGGAAAGGGAAGTACGTACGCGGACGATACGTTATCCAATTAATGCGCCTCGCTTCGGCAATGCTCGAATCTTCAAAAAACGCTCGTGAGCGGTACAAACTATTTAAAAACCCCGCTCGAGCAACGCTTCGAAACAAGCAGCATCATCACCACCGGGAATCTGCTCGTAGACTTCAACACAACGAGGACCAACGATATAGTATCGATGCGAAATTCATCCAAAAAGTACAAAAAAAAAACCTCGAGTATCAATCCAACGCGACTGCCTTCCATGACTGCATTGTGCGCGACAGAGAAGAGCTACATCACTAACCAGGTACGCGACACGTTATCCAATTAAGGCGCCTTGATCTGACCGGGCGTCGAATCTTTGAAAAGCGGTCGTTAGACACGAATTACCCGAAAGCAGCATTCAAGCAGCGCTCCTAGGCAAACAGCACCATCACCAGCACGAGTCTGCTCGTCGAGCGTGAAAGAGGGGAGGGCAGCGAAGCAGGATCGATGGAAAATTTTTCTAAAAGGTACAAAAAATCGCCTATCGACCCTCGCTTTGTGGCGACGCTCGGTCATCGAAGCATTGTGCAGGACAGGGAAGGGAGGAAACGAGCTGGGTACGCGAACGATACGTTATCCAATTAAGGCGCCTCGATCCGTCCGGCCGTCGAATCTTTGAAAAGCGGTCGCCACGCTCGAACCGGCCAGAAAGGGCGGCCGGATCCGCGGGGCGCGGCGAGGCCGGAGGAAGAAGAAAGCCGACAGGGCAGGGCGCGGCCGAAATCCATGCAAAACGGGGCAACGACCAGATATCGGATACCGGAATGAAAATAGGACGCGAATGCGCGGATGAGAAAGAAAGAGGGGCAAAAAGAGCGGCAGGGATCTGGCAGACGTATCGACGATACGTAGACGAGGAGAGCGAGTGATTTTGCGGGCCAGCGCTGAAATATCCATTGTTTCGTCGTTAAGCGATTACGCGCCCTATGTGCCCCGTACGCGCAATGCTCCGCGCAGGTACCTGCACTAAATTCATTGACAACCGATTCAACGTCCGGAATAATGGATCCGATTAGTTTCGCCGATCTTTCGTTAACCGTTTTACTAATAGAGATACTCTGAAAAGGGCTCGCTTAAAATATTCCTTTCATTATATTTGACATGATTTTGCGAGCATATTCCGCATTACCATAATCTGCTGTTACTCACTGGGCTATCGGGATATTTGATCGTAAGCTGTACACGATGGAATATTTTGATACGATATTTTGTGATATATATATAGATATATATTATAGTTTAGCAACGGATAAATATATAAATAATAATTAAAAAACGATGGACGATGAGTTCATGACGTATTGCAAGAGGACAATAGTCTTTTCGGCATGATAAATACATTCATTTCTTTAAAAAATCGCAGTGCTTTATGAGAATGTATTTTCTGAGATTTTCCATGATTTTCATGTAGCATTTAGAATATTATATTGATTTATTCAAATTTCCTTTTGCCCCCTCTCTTTTTTTTTTGACACATGTAGTGTTCTAAATGTCTCCCGAAAGTGATCGGTAGTTCTAGTGTTAAACAAACCATTTTGTTGAGTGTTCCTTTATTTTCTTCTACGAGGTTCGTAGATACATAAGTAATCAGATCCGAAGATCGAAACGAAACTTCAGGATTCAAACGTAAAATTTCAAAACTCTCTTTACGATTTCTCCGACTCGGGATAAGCTGTACGGCTTGTGATTAATTTATACGAATGTTTTGTCGACCGAGAAGGTAGGCGGGGACGGCTTTGAATTACGCAGAAATCGAAGCGATTTTCCTGCTTTCCGTTTTCCACGAGTAATTTGTTGCGCGCCTTGTCACTCGCCCGTTATGTTTCTTCTGAACATTCTCCTCCGCCAGTAGAAGAACAAGCAGAACGAGGGCTCGCGGAAAATTGGTTCCCCGGGACGGCAATGGGAAATCGAGACGGAAACAAACGCGGTTGGTTTTTGCTCTGCAAGTAGAAAATCAGCTGGTACATTTTCAGGGGAGAAATGCTCCGCGGATCCTTCGAGATTCAGAGAAGCTCCCGAATGGCGCTTCGAACGGGCGTTACGTATTTTTCCCCGGTTCTGTTTACATTTCCAAGGATAACGTTGCACGATCACGGTAATAACAAAAGCCACTTTCGTTCCTCTACGTTGGAGAGCACGTTTCGCCTTGATAACAGTGACGCTCGATATCATGAGCCGGGGAAAACAAGAAAGGGTTTGCAATAAGGCTAATGACCGACTAAAGTTTCCTCGGAAATTCGAAGACTCAGGATCTAATCGAGTTTAATATTCCAACCTAGTTCCATTTTTTTTTTATGACGTATCATAGACGCGTTATTTAAATCAACGTATCATTAATCGCGTTATTTAAACGTCGTATTTGCTACTGGGCTATATGTACCTTGAATAGTCCAAAAAAAGGACTTTGAAATTCACGTAACATTTTTCCACGCGGTAGTCCATTTAACTCGAAACTCTCATGAGTAGATCATTTAGAAAGTTGATCGAAGAAAAAAAGATAAAAAGGCGACGAGCGCTTCAAAATTGTCTCGCAGAAATTTTTCCTCGCCGTGTTGGATCTCGTGGACTCGGAACAAAGTACTTCGAAACCGGCGTTATCGCGATCTCCACGATTCCTGGATCTCGCCTTCGCCAGTCGGACCTATCCCCAAAAAGTTGCTGCCGATGCGAAACTTCGCAAATTTAAGACGATCCCCGCCCGTGGAAGCCTTTGAATTTTAATCCCGTAATATCTCCCCTTCGCGGAAAAATGCTTATCGCCCCGCGCCAACTCCGTCGGCGTTTCCAACGGCGTAACCGGACCGGAAAAGTCCTCTTTTATGGTTACACTTTAATTTTCTACGGAGCGCTTACATCGAATTATCCCGCAATGGAGCCTCCTTCGATCTCAGTTTTCCGCGCGCTCGCCTCATAGCGCTTCTCGCCCTGAAATTCCCCAGAGACGCTCCGGAATTTATTTTGCCATCTAAACGAGGCTAACCACGAGGCTTTTGATTTTCCAGGCTTCCCGACTGTACTCTGGCAAGCTCACGTCAAGCCCACATTTTTTTTTTTTTTTTTGTCGGCGACTCTCTTTCTACGCGTCGATCACGTGCCCCCCTTCTTCTCTCCCCCCGTGTAATCGATTAGTCTCCCCTGCTGCTTGGATACTTTAATGTCGAATAAAATTGCCGTTCCTCCTTTTGCGTACTCGTGCTTCAACCGTTTGGGCGAAAAGTCGAGTGTCCCGCGTGTCATACGACAAAGGTCGTGTTTCTGAAGAGGTATAAAAAGGTTCCGTGAATTCTTGACTTTTTTTTTCAAGCAATTAGAGCGAATCCTTGATTGGAAGATTAACACGGGATTTGTGATAGTGATTTCTGTTCTTGCGCGATTGTAATATCGATCGAAGATATGATCGCGGTGCATTCTACTTCCGCGGGATTTTGTCATACCTCCTCGCCGTCAATGGAATGGCGCGACGTGTATAAAACGTAGAAAAGTTGGCATTGACTTACCACAATCGCCGGTAGGTTTGATTTATTCTTTTCCGCTTCCCACTGGCACTCGAACGGTTAAACGTCGATATTCCACAGTTCTCCAAACTTGCTTCTGCATGGCTATCTCGCTTGATACGTTACCCTTGCCGGGCAAAATGCCCTCATTTTCACTTACACGCGTCGGAGACTACGCCGGGTAACGGTTACGACCAACAGGCGCAACCTATTTTACGTTATTGCACTAAATTTACGATTAACGTCCTTCCTCATAAGGAAGCTTCGACGGCGCGCTCACAAGGCGGAGCGCAAAAGTATTCGCACACCTATACCTATATCCGTTGCATTTTGCGCAATTAACAATTTAATCATCAATTTACCCTTCGACTCATATAATAAAGCTTTATCGCCGCGAAACGCTCGCCCGCTACTTGTTGACCCAACTTCAATATCTCCCCATCCCAATCCAATTTTATCGGATATTTAATCGAATACTTTATCGTATTATTCGAGCAGCCGGGCAAACATTCGCGCTGCTCGCCCACCCGCCGGCCCTTTCTCGTCGCGCAGAAAGCCCTTTTGGATTTTCGTCCAAGTTGCGCGTTGTGAAAAGTTTCACGATCATCCGGGGTTAACAACCGGCGCGTCGTGGCGGGGAGACACACATTGGCGGAAATATCTAGCCGTAGGCACAGGGCAGACGAGGGCGCACGTCGGTTATTGGTTCATTGATTTTTGCATCGGCCCCGTGCTTAGCTTCGCGGAATTACCAATATCGATAACTCGGCGGCGGCCCTCGGGGCAAACAGTGCCGATGATAATTCACCCTCGGATTCTTGACGTGTTCGCCCTCCTCCCCTTTGCTCTCTCGACGTGCCGAGCTAACGATACCTCGTTCCATCTAGCTCGCTTTGTCTCCTTCTCTCCGACCAGAAAACCGAACCGTCCGCTCGTTCTCCTCTTTGTTCGTTTCTTTTATTCTCTACGAGAAGATCATTAGCGCGCCTAGGTTTTAGGCCACGCGTCGTTCGGGGGAAAAAACGAAGGACCGAGAGGGATTTATGACCCGGACCAAACCGCTTTGGGTCAATTGAACGTACGGTGAGAACACCTGGTGCGAACCCGCTTTTCCAGACGTAAGCGGCCAGTGCCTATTTCGTGACCCACCCTGATCGAGTGGAGCTTTGTTGAAACATCTCCTCTCCTCCTGACCCCGAAAAAGAATAATTGGAAAAACTAATCGCAGATTTTTGCGTTGTATGCAATTTCGTGGAGTGTACCATCGATTTGAAACCGGGAATCAGAGGCATAAATCATTCCTTTAGACTCATTAGTTATAATTAAAGTTGCACGATTCTTATAAATATTTGCTATTTCATGCCTAATAGAATTGGAATTTTCGTATTCACGATAAATTTCGACGTAACAGAGACGGAAATGGTTCAGGTTTATCCTTCCTCTTCCTCACTTCTATATCAGATATAGTTAACGCGTTAGCTTAAGATTCATTGTGTATTTAGAGAGGCCCTGAGTACATGAGAGCGAGTAAAAGCGTAAGTAAGTAAAAGCGTGAGCGTAATACCAGGAAATTTAGGGAGGTTTGCGAAGAGAAAATGCGAGCTTTTTAGGGAGCTGGCAGTTCGGTCGGCAGTCGAAATCAATGTCCGTCTTTATCGCGATAATTGCCAGACGAATACGAAGGTGGCTTCACCGCCGGGGGAATCGCTTGACCGCAGAAGCGCGGATGATTCGGTCTGACCGAGGCTACGATTGGTTTCCGGGACTCAGCGCCTCCGCCGGAAGTCACGCCAACCACTATGAGCACGCCACCCAGTGGCGTAATCCTAACCCCCGAGGCCGTGTATTTCAAGACAAAGTACAAGTAATTACAGCGTGTTTGGTCTCATTTTCATCGGAAAAATTTGACCTGAATGTTGAGAAAACATTTCAAAGAGGAAAAGTTAAACGAAAAAAACGTAACTGTGTGATTAGAATAGGAATACGTACCAATCCTCTCAGTAACGCTGCAACATATATCTCGACTATCTTATTTCAGAAATAAGACCGTTAGAAACAACCAAAACAATAATATAACCAGATTATGTTATCGTAGAAAATTAAGTCTATACATACCGATAGCTTGTATGTACGCTATAATATACATTTAATCAATGTCTTCTTCTTGTTTTAATTAGCTTGATATGCGCCATACTAAGTGATCAAAATGTCGCATTAATCTTTATATTTGATCAACGTGAATTATTGGAATAAAGATTAAATTTAAAACACTGTATTATTGCGTCGAGAACTGTCAAACGGTGAACTCTTCTAAAAAAAAGTGTGTCGAATAGAACATTGTGAGCTTATCACACGCTTAGCTGGGTACAATGAAGATAACCGAATGAATGGGTACAAAGAAGATAGCATAGGAGTAGGAGCAGCGCAGTGACATTATCAAGGAAGCTCTAAAGCGAAAAACATAAAACCATTAGTTGAAGTTGTTTATTCGGCGCGAAAAAGCACAAATGGTGCATTAAATATAGGGGACCTTTCGTAAGTCCTGGTCAAGCTACGAATAGGAAATAACTCAGAATTTTTACTACACTGATCAGCGATGTACAGCATAATTTTATGTATTTATATTCTTGGTTCTGCTATTTAAGCCTTCTTCTTGAGTACCATGGATGTCTGAAAGTAGTAGTACTCGAAAAAATCACTGCTGTGTGCTATGGACGCATATACGCGTCGCTGATTATGAAAATTACATGTCATACTTTTTTTCTTTTAAAAAATGGCTTAACATCATTGTGACCTAAAGTGGTACAACGCAAAATACAAGATAACTTAATTTCCTTAGATTTTTGACTTGAACTATTTCCTAAATTACCGGAATACAAATAATCTGTAAAAATCATCGGCATAGACCATAGATTCGTAAGCAAAAATCACGTTTTAGATAAACAAGCATTTTGTTCACAGATTTTGAGTTATCAATTTTTGTGCTTCATCTAAAGAACTTTCTATCGTTTTTTTCTAGGTTCATAGATTATTGAAACCCAAAAAGCCAGTGATCGATGATTAACGAAAATCGTCATCCTCATTTTATACGACACCTTCATTCTTGAATCATTATCATCATGATCTTACTCTTAGGTTTCAGTTTCTTCCTTTTTTCTCTCACCATTTCCTTCATTTTTAGCACAAGCTACGCCTTATTTCTTCCATTTAAACTACATACCTTACCACTAATAAACACCACACTTCGTCCATCGTTAGGCGCACAACTATCAATAATGCTCAGCAAGATCAAGCAGTGATATTCAACGTACAGTTCCATACTTTCATCGACCATGTCAAAACCTTTCCCCTCCCCATCCCCCGTTCCTTATTTTCCTTGTCATCCGTACATTTCCCCATTTACTGCCGCAATCACTTAGCCCGAGACTCATCGATCGTTCCTTCCCGTTACCACCCACGCCGACTGACGAGCCGTGCTCCAAATTAACCCGCTCATAGCAGATTTTTCAGCATCAATCAGTACGATACAACCCGCGCACTGGAATATCGTTAAATTCCAGGAGCGCCGCAGCGCGTCCGCAGTTTCGGCGGGGATATTTTTATCAGGAATAATATTCCAACCGGATTTAGCCTCGCCTTTAAAGCGAGGCATTCGATCAGCGACCAGCCGACTATCCGGGCCCTCAACAATATTAATGACGCGCTAATTGGCAATTGGCGCGGCTTGTTCGCGGTTCTGGCGGTTATACGGCCACGTGAGGCAGAAGGGGGGAGAGGGGGATCATCGATATCGCGATTCCTCGCGCGATACGCCTTATTGTTTCTCCAGCGCCAACACCGTGGGACGTCGACCCGATAAAGCCCGGATGCGGCTCGTTCGCGGGCCAACGGAGTTAGTGGAAAGTCGGCTGCGGATCATTATCCGGACGGAAGACGACGGAGACTCGGATGGGCTTTCCTAGGGTAAACCGTGGCAAACACAGAAGCGGGGGCCTTCGTGACCGCCAATCGATATGGAGCTCCTCTCCTGACTTTCCCAATCGCGGCACCACGGTTCCTCCGGCAAACGAGCCGCGTCGATTCGCCCCGTCCTTCGCGGATTGCCCGCCGTATTTCATACGGCCGAGGACATTCTTCGATGGGGGGAGGACGGATCGATGCAGCCTGGGGCATCATTTTGGAAAAAGTCGTGGCAAGAGCTACGGCGGCGGAGCGGATCGAAGTTGCGGGCAAAAAATACGAGCTCGGATCTCCACCATCGGCTGTGGATAATTTTGCACGTGTTGCGGTATTTCCGATAGTTTCGATGGTTCGGGGCTTGCATTAATGCGAGACCTGCCGGAGCGATTGAAATGACCCATTTTTCACGAAAATTTCCACTGTATATGGCGGCGCATTTTGAATAAATTTTTATCGTATTGACGTTGTGCGTGAATGATAAAAGCATTGTATTTATATTTTATCTTTATTTACCCGCGCCGAGGATATTGAAGGTTTATTTTAATATGGGGGGGTAGTTGGAGGTTTTGGTGTTGGGACGATGGGTTGTTGGGTAAATGACGTCAGAGGTCGCTGCAGAGGAAAGAGAAGAATGTCGTACTTTGATTTTCGAAAGAAGTGGTACGATCAAATAAACGGTAATATAAGAGGTCCCTGTTTCCTTTGTTCCGCACACTACGTGAGCTTGGGAAACAGCGTCTTCCTGCTGTATAATTGACATAAATGGTATCCATGTTGAGTGTCAATTATGGAACTTTTACTATATTTGATTGCCGCTCGTTTTAAAGGAAAAAGTAACCGTGCGTTTGTAACTGGATTCGTGTGAACTCTGTGCGGGGAGTCTACATGACCCCGTATTCACTGTTAGACTGTTATACTGCTATTTCTGGTTTTATTAGTTCCAAAATCGGTGTTTCCTTGCAACTCCTGGGGCTTTTTACCGATACATGTCCCAGTATTCGATTAATCTTTTCCCGCTTGCGAAATTACTCCTTTAGCAGCTTTTTTTTCACGATCGGTGTCAATGCTAATTTTGCTCGTTGAATGCTGGGATGGGTGAGTGGGTCTCCGCTCGATGCAAATTTCTCGTAATAATATCTGGGCAATCGGTATTCCTCGCGATCAAAGTATATGCTCAAGATTACGAGGAATGACGAACTAATACTTGCGAAACCCTGACAAATTTACTTGGAAATATTTGTCAAGTACGAACATTGTATACGGAGTCGAGGATTAATGAGCAATATATTCAGAGTCTCTCCAAAGTCGCGATTGTATTTTCTTAAGCCTGTACACCCAAATACTAACCGATCTCACGAGTCTCCACGTTGAATAAGTTTGGAAAGTGGTCTCCGTACTTTGAAGATCACTTCCAATATTTAAGCACGAGTAATTTATGCGAAATAAATCTCTCTGATAAACATATTACGAATTCCCTCCAAGGAAATATAAATATCTGGAATTAACACACCTCTAATACCGACGGTCAAATTTTACCGAGGAATAAATTCAAAGTTCCCCCGAACACGATTGTTTTTCCTCAAACTTTCATACCGGAATATTATCCAACATAAAAAAATCTACAAGCCAAGTTTCGCTGCCCAACAAATTCTAAATACGTATTGTGAAATTTTTTTCCCCAGGCGTGCAGAGTTATAACGGTGCAATCGGTGCGCAATTAGAGTGATATTTAAAGTTCGCATAGGTAACTTTGTTAAGTACGCGTAACGATTAGAAACCTCTTCTCCATTAGAGGCTCCGCTGTCTAGCGTCATAACGTTCGCTAATATCAGTGCCCGTTGCGGCGGTGCTTTCTTCGGTATAAGAGACGCATGTTTATTCAGTACACGAGAGTATATGCGATGCAACGATATTCACAGCCCGGGGTGGGAGGGGGGGTGGCAAGTTTTAACGCCAGCCTCAAACTTGGCAAATAAATCGTAATTAAGCGGAAGAGGTAGCGTTACCAAAGTAGAATCCTGCCAGGCGGTAAGAAGAAGCGACGAGGCCAAGAGTCCTCAAGATGCACTCGCTCGCGCGTGTAAACCCGCTTCTGTGCGTAAATGCGCTCTCGAGCGGTTTTCCCTTTGCCTCGTTGGAAAACGACGATAATGGTAATGAGACCGATAAGTACGGCCAGCGATAAATATCAAGATAATGTTGCACATAATATAATTGCACGAAATAACGACTCGAAGCTCTTCTCTGCGCACGATGCAACGAACCAACACGAGATTCCTCTTGTTAGAGTAATTTTTTTATTCTCATTTTTTATATGGACTGGTAAGCTCATTTAGTTTATGATTTACTGCTTAACCCGTTAGCCGCGTATGACGGATATATTTGCAATGAAAAAATTATATTTTTTCTTTCAATTTGGTACTAGGTGCACAACTTTTCTTCCATCAGGTTTTTTTTTTCCTAAATTAGGGCTTTATTGGAAAAAGCTGGTTATATGTTTATGATTCAAAGTATTCACAACTCATTTCATTCAGGACGCGATTCAAAGTATGCACGGCGAAAGCAAAGTCGTACACCTAATACAATAATAATATTCTATGTAATAAAAAATAATCATACAGAGTTAATCCAAACCACTGGAGCTACAATAAATCTACATGCGATATTTACACAACAAATTTGGATCCTTCGATAACCAGACTGATGAACTCAATATGTATCACTACCTAGGCATCCAGGCTACATCTCGAACTATCCACTTCTTTCAATCAAACTTCATCGCGAACGCCTACTTACCCGATTACAGAGTTCTAATCTTACGTACAATATAACACAAAATCTTATTAACAGGACTGAACCTCCTCCATACCTACAGTACTCATTGGATGACCCGACCAGAAGGCCCCACTAGATCAGTTAGTAGAGCAATCAGTCGACAAGTGAAAGTTACCAAGCACAAATCCCAGTCCAGTCATCCAACGTCCCATTATCTTTAGGGTATCCACATTATCCAGAGGTGACGAGCATGGCGCAGAGTTCGAATCTTCCGCGTGGAAGTCCGAGAACCTCTATTCACTCCAGCACCGTGGCTCTCCAGAGGGACGACCACCTCCAAACGCCCTGCATCCCACCGTCATCGTTTGCCAGCGTCCTCAGACACGGCGAAGATGGAAAGCGACGGGTGGAGAAACTTTCGCAGCTTCCTCAACGCGGTAAGAAAAGAGCCAGCCCCGCTCGATTCCAGCTTAGTTAGCGAAACGCAATCTTCCTCATTGTTCCGGTAATGAGACGAAACGATAAAGTGGCACACTTTGAAAGTTTATCGGCGCTCCAAGGGTGAGCACCTCCGATCCGTACGTCGCACGATTCGGCGGCGTGGAAGAGGAAGAGCATCCATGAAGGAGCCCGAGGAAGAAGGTTGGAGGGAGGGGGGGGGGGGGTCGAAACGATGGGAGAAGGGGCTTCGAAAGCGGCCATTGTGAAAACCTAGCTGGATCCTCTTAAGCAACGCTATTTTCCCGGGGAAGTAGACAGCGCGAAATGGAAAGCGTCCCCTTCCCTGTTTCTCCCCGTCCTACCCCCTCCCCTCCCCGCTCTTCCTACCCTTCGCCTATTCCTCTTGCGTCCTCTCCCCCCTCTCACACCCCGAATAGCTTCGCGATAAGGCGTCGGGCCATTAAAAACTTTAACACCCGAGCCGACTTGTTATCCGAGATTGCGTGAGAGAGCCACCGGTAGTCGGCAAAATGGCGTCCACCACGGCGGCTCGTTTGTTTCGGATAATTCAGGGCTTCAATTAAACCCAGCTCGCGCCTACGCTGATTTTCGCATGGCCCGCAGACTCGAACGCGCACGTTCGTCCCGTGCTGTTTACTGGCGCGATTTGCCTGATGATAGTCCGGCCTGGAGAGGAGGGCGATGCTAAATGCTCTTCCCTCTGTCGTGGGATCTCTAAGCTACTCTAAGATAACAGCGCTCTCCGCGGTTGTAATGATGGACGGGACGCGGATTTAGCTTATTTCATTCTTTGATTCGTTGGAGGCTGTCTTAAGGAGCACTTTCCTGTGTGTGAGTTCACTCTTAATCCCCCTTTTGCTGTGTGGGATCCTTAAGGATGTTCTTTCCGCCACTAGTTGCGTGGCCGTTATAATGCTCAAGATTATGCATGAATTAAATTTAAATTTGAAATTCAAGTAATGGCCGTTTCTGTGGATGGTAGTATTGTAATAATAGGGATTAAGACGAATAATAGGCGCTGAAAGTAATCGGATCTTTTGGGTGGCTGGAACGGGAATCGATTATTTTATTCTTATCATAAATCGCTGTCGTTTTAGTGCTGGCCAGTGATTCTTTTGTCCTGTGTCAATGCTCGCAATAATTACATATTTTTATTCCTGAAAACTATTCGTTATTTAATTATACATAATTTATAGAGATTATTACTGTTTTTACTATTTTCTTAGAAAATGAAGGCAGATGTTTCAATTCGAGCTTTTAGCATATGTAAAAAAGAAACTGTTCGACTCTCAAACGGTTGGATCGCTCGTGCTTGGGGACGCTAAAACTTATCGGGTAACGCAGGGGCAACACTAAAACTACTTGTAACTTCCTGGACGTAGTTAAAGCAGCGCATATATATTTCAAGAGAATTAAACGGAAGTGTCAATACATCAATATAATCATTTATATAACGCAAAACAACTTTGATAATTTCAAAAAGCGTACCGTTATAGGACAGTGTCTTTTTTCCAACAAACCGATCCATAAAAATGATTTATCATTTTTTCCTGATTCCTTAGCCTCAATATTAACCCTTTGCGGTCCTGTGTCCAGTATGACATAGTATATTTCTCTATTAATAATTTGCACAGCAGATAATTCGCTTCTGAAGACTTATAGTGGTATAGTGAATAGAAGCTCGGACTTCCACGCGGAAGACCCTAGTTCGAATCCTGTCCATCACCTCTCGTTTTTTCATATGACATATATACCGTAGTTCTTCTAATTCAGAACCCACCTTAAACAGTACATCCCACACCAAACGAATTTAGCACTGAGTGCCGAAAACGAGAGACAAAAAAAGAAAAATTCGCACAAAAATGAATAACTCGCATAAAAACATTCCATCGATCGTTCGACGTGTACTTTCAAATTTAACCTGAACATAAAGAGCAATCTGAGAACGTGTCCAGGAAGCGGATAAAACTTTTCGGGCCGTAAAGTGTTAGGCGCACTTCTAATATCCCCCGCCACTGCACCGCGGTCCCATTCGCAGTTTCTTCGAGGGAGCCTTCTCCCCGGTCCTCTTCCGTGACCTCTCGAGCGTGATGCGCACTCCCAGCACCGCTTCCCTTCGCCGTCGCACCGGTATTATAAACTAGTTTGAACCGTTCGCGACTAACAACGTTACCCGCCAAGCGTGTCTCGGTGGCGTTACGGGACCACAGTTCGGAACAGTTCCGACCCCCAGCTACCTTCCCCACGGCCTTAGGGTCGTGCTTCTCCTCGCCCGCCAACCGTGCCCTGGCAGCCCTGCCGCGAGCATCTCCAAAGTCTGGGGGACGCGCACCATCCTCGACCTTTCCTTCGAAATTGCTATTTTAGCGGCGTGCCGCGCCGTCAGGGACGTAGCCGCGCTTTGGTACTTCTCTCTCGATTTGCTGCTTGGAAAAAGCGCAGTGATGCACCTTGGACATATCGCTGTGCGACGAGGCAGAGCTTCGAAAGGAAGGAATGGACTTTGGAAACGACTATGCTGATCCTGGATTGCTTTTGACGGAAGTCGAGAGTGTTGTATAGGGAGATTTCGGCTTAATCGCGATATTTTACGTTTAGATTTCTTTGCTTTGCGTGTTTGCAGAGTGCTAAAAGGTAGGTGGGTATTTGGGGAATTCTGAAAGACTACTGATCGAATTATTGTATAACTCACTTAGCAGATTTGATTTGTTTGTCGAGAGTGGTTTTCAGTGTAATTTCTTCGCCACGAAATTATTGGACATTTAAGGATCGTTTAAAACACTTGTTTACACTGCTCATTAACCTGTCTGTTCCTTAGATCTTTTCTTAGATTTCTCTAGCTGTTTTTTCGTATTTCTAGATCCATTTCCAAGACTGTTTATTTCGGAATCTAACGTTTTGATTAGTTTCTGTATTACCGGAACTATTGTTTACCTTGAATCCTTGAGCTGTGGTATACATCGTTATGTAAAAGAAACCCACGAGGAATAGTTGGGATCTTGAGGAAGATTGCAAAAGTGAGAGAATAACCACCGCGCCATCTCAGCCTCAATTTTCACTGGGCCCCCGACGAGAGGCACAGGTTATGACGAGATTGTCTGACACTCGAACTATGCAGCTAGATCGAATTCCACGGGAAACTGGCGGAAGACCGTTTTACGGGCAAAACAACCATCGCTACAGACTTTTCGAAGTTTGCCCCGCGCCTTACGCATAAGCCTTTGCATCGTTCTAGAGATAACGAGACAAGGCAAACTGCGCATACTTTGTTCAACGTACACAGCGTCCTTGTAAATATATATCAGGTAATAAAGCCAGACCGCCATTAACCGATTTTCCCGAGTATACTCGCAACAAAATTTCTACACGAAACTCCTCGCGCATCTCGCGATTAATTTGACTTAGGATGGTCCAAGTTCACTGGTGCGCCGAGAACGACTTTTCGATCCTTTGGAAATCGATTCAAACGATCAGGTGAAACTTTGCTTAATGGATACCACTGAAACTGCACACATTGTCTCTTATCATATTGAAGTATAGCTAGACAAATAAAAAGATCAAAAGTCCGCGCTTTGATCGATTCATTCTTGCTCAAAATTGATCATTCGTATTGAACGTATTGAATTATATACGACTCTAAATATAGCTGTATATTTAGTAATATATACTCTAATCGCCATAACCAAGGAGACCATTGCTTGTTCAGTAAATCGTGCATAAGAACATAAGGAGGGGTTATGAGAGGAAACATAAAGCATAACAAATAATAAATACGTTTATTCCCTGATCCTTCGATACGAACTCTGACGCCTCGCGACTCTCTGAACAACGATCCTCTTTCCCAACAATAATTCCCTAACAACGAGCGGAGGACCGCTCGCATAAGGTACAATACCTTACATCACTTTCACACCTGTACAGTTTGCCTTCATCTACTCTATTACACTACTGTTGTCTTAAATTAAAGTACATCCATAATAATATCTTTTAGATCATAATGTTTGCGTTAAAATTCGTAAATCAGTCCTTTTTTTCAATTGACTCATGAAAACGAGGATTTGAACCTATGTCGGTATTTTGAATGATCTCAGCGCCGCCTTGTCACCGGTTCTTTAACCTCAAAATGTCGTTAGTCCTCGTTTGATCGATGCACATCAGGGGCAGTCGGTCGTCGACGGATCTGCGCAAACGGTGCGAGCAAGGAACGAGTTTCTCCATGACGAGCATCCTGGGAGAATGAGCGGTCGTGGAAGAAACTCTGACCTGCCTTAATGCCAGACATTGGCCGACCCCTCGTTGCCACATTACATCTAACGACTGTCGTATCATCCAGCATAGTAGCACGTCCGTGCCAAGGTTCTTCAGGTCAACAGGGTTCCCGCCTCGAAATGGTCCGAAGGGAGGTAATTCGGGACGTGTGCTCAAGTATATTGTGTACACGTGGAGGAGTTTATCGTAGGCATCTAAGGACTCGCTTTTATTCGACGCGCGCCTTCGGCCTCTTTTGCTCCTTTGTTACGATTTTCGCTTTGATCGCGAAAACTGATTTGGTTCGTGCAATTTAATATGGGTCTGCAATATGGATACTGTATTGGAATATTTCGTCTTTGATTATCTTCCGCGGAGGTACGAGCTTTCATTAGTGTCCCTGCTGCTTTTTCGTGTCTGCGCACGTATCGTAAGTAGGACAAATGCTGCCGTAATCTGTTTTAAACGCAGGCGGTTTATGTCCTCGTTTTTCTAGCGCAGGTAGGTGTTCTTATTTTCCTGCGTTACAATGCGACAAAGGACTATTTCCCCGTCATGGCCACTCCTAGCTATTAGCGCCATTTACAGGCTCGTTCGCTACGGTAAGGTGCAAATTTAATCGCGCGTTCGTGATGGGAAAAAAGCACCTTCCCTGCGCCGGTGAGAAAGAAAATCTGCAAACCCATCTGCGACATTTCTCGAAACGGATGCCAAGTTTTTTCCCCCCCAGAATTGCTAAGCGGCAGTTCTCCGTTTTCAAAGTTGGAGCATTTTCTCACACCTCGAAAATGTCCTTCGATGCATCTGGGTCCGAGGAGGAATTTTTCACGCGCGACGTGATCCTCGAATCTGGACTGCGACTAAAATCTAGGTTTTCCGGGCACGTTTATATATCGCACACGCGCCAGAGAGTTCTGCATTGTCGACGAATTAAAATTGCAACTGTCGCGTGATGTAGACTAACGATAACTCCCCAACGATTTCCGTGCATCGCGCCCATCCACCGACTTTCTCTATAAATATTGTTCCAGGAATTTTACGTGCTCGCACTGCTCCGGTTGTTAAAAATATTCTTTACTCATCGCTCGTTTAATCCTTTCCTCCATTCAACGCGTAGGGTACTAAATCCCTTTTGGTCACTTTAAACACCTTCGACATCCAAGTTCCCGGCATATATATCGGGGTTCTCGTGATTGGCAATTTTGGCGCTCGTAGCTTAACGTGCCTCGCCAACCCAGCCGCGCACTCCTCCTTTTTACCTCGCTCCTTTGAGACTCGAGCAATACCTTGCGAAACTTCTCGAAGAACGCCGCGTCGGTCGCAGACACACTTATACGCACTCGTCTATTCCGTGGCTCTCCTGCGAGCCTGGAATTCTCCTATGGCCCACGGCGCAGCGGCTGCATGGGCATGATTTGAATTCTGGCGGAATAACGATCGTGTAACCGGGGCTCCTTCGGGTGTAGAACAACGTCTATACGGGCCAACTTCGCGAGCGTGTAACCGACGCGGCGGACTAATTCGCCGTTTCCGTAGCTGCGTTCCCTTAATCCTGGAAGACTGGCAGCGACAACGGATGAAGTGGTAACTGCCGTTGTCGGCTCGCAACGGCGCCGGGAACACCTTTGCATAGCCGAAGGAACGAACGTAATCCTGCTTGACGCGCGGCAGAATATCCTCCCGCCCCCTCGTTTCTTCCTACACCAGGCCCTTTAGCACAGGCACTAACCTTCGAATCCACCGTGGCACATGTACACTCCCTCCCTGCATTTCCACTTCATCGTGTATCGAGCGAGAACTTCCTGCACCGCGCGAAACTTAGGGGCGATTATATTTCTAGGTTTCTTAGTGCGCTGTTGTTTGATATTTTTGCATTTCTCTTCATAATTCGCTTGCTTGGTAAAGGTTAGTCGATTTTGTTTATTTGGTCCGGGAGTAAAGCAGTAGTTTTGTTGATAAAAGCAAGGTTTCGATTCTCTTGTGGTGTCTTTATCGAGCTATGACAATAGCTTACATTTGTTGGTTTGATAGGAAAAAAGGGATGTATAGTGAATTATTCGTGCAAACGAAATTAAACTCTGTGCGTGGAGAAATAAGCCTGTCTGTGATTGGTGGCAGTCTAAAACATGGATTGGTTGCGAGTTGTTTGGACGGACAGATTTCCAGTATTTGTTAGCTGTAACTAGTATGTGTGTGAGAGATGATAACAGAATTCCCATGTTTAGTGTTTTGCAACGTGATGACATAGGTATGCATTATACCGTGGGGATATATGATTTTTCTCTGGTGAATGTGAGAGGCGTATTCAAGCGTGTCTTTTGGCGGCTGTTATGCCGATGTTACACGTATTTTGTTATTTTTCATAATAAACTCATGACCTATATTTGCTGCATTTTGGTACTCTGATTCTGCTCTGCCTCTGTATTTTGACAGTTGATTGCTGCTATACCCTTTTTTCCCGAGATTGATGTATGCACATCCATCCATTGGTACACAGTCGCACATGTTACATAATATTACTTCGTCTAGCATCAACTCGCATTAATTCTTCAACATTTATTTCGAAACACTAACTTTAACATTAAATCTTTAATAATTCCCCGGTTTAAGGATCTAAGAGCCAACCACTTATGGATTACTCTACTATTGGATTGCCAAGTAAGTAATTGCTGACTCGTGCTTTTACTTTCCAATTTTTTTACCGAATTACGATCTAAGTATGACGTGTGAAAACATCCTGGGTTGGACATTTCAAATATATAAATATACCTAAAAATTTAAACAAAATCATCCGACAGTGAAATCCACAATTACTTACTTGCCAACCTAATATCACTACTACTAATACTACTAATTATTATTTTAAACAGACGATTCTTCCCAACAGTTCACCATTTCTCTTTCTCTTTTTACTGCAAACCTAGCCAAACCACGGATAGTCCTTGGAAGCGCCCGACCTTTTTACTCACGATACCACGACACGCTCAAATCACGTGGGCCGTAAGATTTGGCGCAAGGAATCGGCCGATAATTTGCACGGGACGTCCGATAAAGTCGGTTCCATCTTTAAGTGGAAGCGTTCGTTCAACGTCGGACAGAGGCACGTAGCCTCGGCGCTGTCGAGGCGGGAGGGTGAATAATCATTTCCCGTCGTAACGAGAGAGATCGTGGCCGCCCTTACTTCGCGCCTTGCCAACCTGCCGCTTCTACGCCACATGCCGGCCCACGCCTATTCTCCCCCTCCCCCCTCTCAGTCTCACCCCTCCGAGGAATTGCCATTCCCGTTACATTCGTGGCATGCCGCGAGCGCGCCTGCTCCCCCTGATTTGGAACTTCGCATAGTGTACGCTTGACCTATATATCGAGGTGTCCTCGAAGACTTCCAGGAAGGCTGAGGGCGGTATCATTGTCGATAGGGATAATAACGATTAGATGGCTGAGACTAGGTATGACTAAAGCTGGAGGTAAATGAAGTACCACGGGCTCTGGGAATTGATGGTGAAGATCACTTGCGTGAATTATATTGGTCAGTAGCGAGTAGTTAATATTTAGGCTTTTTAAGAATTATTTAAATTCTTCATCTGGTTTTATTGGAATGAGAAGGAGCAGTCGTACGGCAAACGAAAGGTGGTTTCGAGACTCGGTAAGGTTACTTTAGTGTTTAATTTTTTTCCACGCCTTTTTCAAGGATATGGCTGAATTCGCTATCTTATATTTGTGATTTTCAGTTTCATTTGATTTTAAAAATTTGATGATCTTAAGTATCTGAGTCATGCATTAGTGATTAGAGACTTTCTCACGCACAATGTCGTTCTGTCGACTGAAATCCTTGTTCGAATAAAACCAGATGGAGAATTGAAAAAGTTATTGAGAAGTGTGAGAATTAACTGCTCGTTAATGATCGATATAATTCGTGCAAGTTGTCTTAATAGTGTCACGAGCAATAAGGTT
The DNA here is from genome assembly GCA_038496175.1 of Ampulex compressa. Classification (NCBI taxonomy): domain Eukaryota; kingdom Metazoa; phylum Arthropoda; class Insecta; order Hymenoptera; family Ampulicidae; genus Ampulex; species Ampulex compressa. The sequence continues at coordinate 75,007 of JBCFXI010000856.1, forward strand.
CGGAGTGCCTATGTATACAAGCTATGCGAATACTGAGTTCGGTGAGAGAAGTTATACTGTAGGAAAAGCTGTATGGAGAATATTTGTGAGGTCCTTGTCTTGATATCGACAGTTGCTACCCGTGTAAAGCCTAGTATTTCAATAAATACACGGTTCAAACTGAGTTGTTGGATGGCGTTAAGGTCTGCCTGGTATATTTCGTTCAAATTGCGTTGTAGAGTTGATTCTGATGCGTTTTACCTATTGTACAAGCTCGTTTCAAAGTACGTCTAATTATTACACGAAGTGTTTTTAGAAAGTGGTATATGTCGTCTACGTTACATTGCATCATATAAGCGCTCTTTAAAGGGCATATTCCACGTCATCTGAATTTCTATTTGGTGCTTTATAATTTCCGATAAATCTGTCGCCTTCTATTAAAAAGGAGAAGCATCGTAAGGCGGTGCACGAATTATTTTCACAAGTTCACCGTGAAGTAGGAGCGCGTGGGCGAATGAAGATTTCAAGCAGTGCCGTTAGTAACGTGGGATCGACAAATGGGAAAGTACGGAAATAAGAATAAATATTTGCAGAGGAAAGAACGAAGTGGAGTCCTCAGGCCGTAGCTCTTGAAGAAGGGGAAACGTGCAAAAGGCAATCACGAGGCAACCGCGTATACGGCTTCGCCGTTTCTAAGGAAGGTACTTATTGCGCTTAATAAGCTCGTCCTGCGTAATAAAATGTCGACAATGACAATGGCAAATTAATTTCCGTTTCTGGTAATAACAAAATTCCAAGATGTCCGACTATATTATAAATGAATTTCCATTAATAATCCAGTGCTGTGAATTAAACAGCGAAATTAAGCTTCCTGATGGCGCGCAACGTGAATCGCGAATACGGAAAATTATAGTCTGCACAAATCTTTGCGTGAGTGTACGTAAAGCATTGGAATTGTTAACTTTCGAAACATGCGCATAATTAACAAATATTAATTTTTTCCCGATTCACACGTGAGTTTAGTATTTGTTACACTATAAAATGTATGTTCGATTAATTAAGAACGTGAAGTACGACTTGTGTAATAACTGACTTTTTAAAGCGTCCGAGAAAATCGGTTTAAAGCACAACAGGATTGTAAAGATTCTGACTACGTATACCTGTAAGCGTAATGCCAATGCAAAGCTCTTTGGCTTAGGAAACGGGGAGAATTACGCGTTAAACTTTGTTACATACATTTGCCCTATAGAGTTCTATGTATTGTTCCTTAAGCACACCCGTTGTTTTACTATCCAAAGACTATTAATCGCACAGCTAACACTAGAAATACTAAGCTCGTAAAAATGACGGGTTAGTTACTTCGGAGAAAAATGGTGCAGTTTTATGACGGCGCATTTACTGATATGTTCTACGATTTTATTGCAGTATACAGATTTATTGACAGTTTCTCTTTATTCTACTTTTTTTTTTAAATATGTATAGTAGTCTAAATATATTTGGAATACGGAGAGTACTTATAATTTTAAATAATCATGATTTATTATTCAGGTTGTTTTGGTCAATTCATCCACCTAAAACTATTTTTTGAAGAACATATTGAATCCGTATTCTAAAATTAATGTAAAATTAGACCACGCGTATTTAATTTCTACTTCCCAGTAGTGAATGTGTGCTTATAATCAATATTTACGAATTCACAGGTTTGTTGGTCGGTCTTGTGGAGATACGGTTAAATTGGAAAAAAAAACCGAAACCGGTGACCCGTTATTGAGCAGTAGAAATGAGTAACACAGATTTAACTGAAAATAATGGTGACTAACCTTTGTCCCACCTTCGTTATCACCTAATTATTTATGTAATCTAGCGTCGCCAAGAATTAAAAGACGAAACATAAAGATAATAAGGGTCACGCAAAGTGACCGAAAAGTCACCAATCACTGTATGTAAATCCTCCCCTACATCTGAACAATAAATTATATTTATCGATCAACGAATAAAAGGAATACAAAGAAATCGTTTCCAATTTGAAATATTCTAATAAAAACCGAGCTAACTACGCGATTAAGCACCGATGTCTAATTTCAGAACAACCACCGATCTTTGCTTTCATGATATGCATTTGACTCGCGATCCTCGTCGAAGACACGTTACCAAATTACTTATATCGCATCTGGCTCGAGCCGCGCACCCTTCTCCGATAAATAAACAGCCATTCAGCCGGTGTTACCGACATTTCTCGATTCCCGACGTTTATTGTCGCGGAGTTCCGCCGGGAACACGCGCCCACTCGCCGGTAAACGGCCGTTCGCCGTCGTCGATACGCCGGAAAGTTTCGATAAGCCCATTAAACGGGCCAAGATTTACGAGCGAATGTCTGACCGACTTATCGAAATTATCGTCCCACGGATCTGCGACAAAAATCGCCCAGGAAATTGGCGAACCTCGAACCTCGCACGGAGGCTTTGCGGAGCCAATCCTAGGGGGTGAAGGGCCACCGAAAAGTTTTCGCAGACATCCTGGAGAAAATGCGGCGGCCCAAGGTGAGGTCAGCATTTTAATATCCCACACTTCGAGTAACCTCAAGAGCCTGGGCGAGATTGAAGGACGTGTGCGAATCCTAGCGGCTTCTGCCTGAATCGTAAGCTGTAAAGAGGGAAATTCAGCGCGCTCCTCTCGCCTCCGTCCCAAAACCCGAAAAATTCGGGTGGACATGGAATTAAGTATGAATATCGGTCCCTGATGATCTATCAGGATGATGGCCGAATGGTTCGTGGTTTAGAACAGTGATTTCCGTTTATTGGACAGCATAAATTTTCAGCTGATCGATAAGCGTCAATCACAAAACACGAAGGAACATTCGTACAGCTTTCTGTCTGTTTGAACGAACGCTGCTGCGGTGGTTATCAATTACTTTAGCAAAGAAGCGCAGCACATTTTGCGCTTGATTTTTTTTTTCAAACAATACGCTCTATTACTAATATTTATACTTACTGCCAGCATTTAATTATATGACATTCGTCTTGTAATATAGGATCCAAAAACTGTTACGTAAACTATCATACTCTATAAACAACAGTACTTATTTCTACTTGCCCCTCAATTCATCGTTTTGAACATAATTTATAATTTTTTAATATCATTTTAATACAATTTTATCATTTATACATTATTTAATATTTAAGCCGCACACTAGTGGTCAAAAATAATTAATCCATAAGACCAGATAAATCGACAACGAGCAAGGAGGTGAGGAAAACATATACCCATCTCTCTCTCTTTATCTATTCCAGTCTCATTCTTTTGTCTACGTATTGAAAAACAAGCAAAACAATGCAAATTAGTCCTGTAACATTAACACGGTCCATGCAGAACCGATCTCCGATTACTTTAGGACTTATATTCGATTTTCGTTCACGCCACGTGAGGCATATCTCTCCACGCTATTACAACTTACTCCTAACGTATGCCCCACGACTTTTATAACAGGTAAGAAACAATTCTTTCTCTTATTTCTCGATTTATAAAGAGAATTCCAAATAACCAGATAGAAAAATTCATCGTGGGACGTATCCGACCCACGTGGCGCAGAACGCGTTAACGATCCACGAGGTGCTTCTCCCCTCAGTCGTGGAGATTCAGCGAGAAGCGAGTTGATATCGTGGCACGTTACTCGAGACCAGGGGTTATTGCACGTAACGAGGCACGCGAGAGAGGAAACGGTCTTGGATAGAGTCCTTGGGCGGAAGAGCGCAGGGAAACCATCGGGCAATATAACTCAGGAACGAACAGTGTCTCAGCAGGGCTTGCTGGGGTGGCCAGTTCGTCCGAACCGATCACCGGGCATATTAACGAACGCACCAGGGCTCATAAATCATAGCGAGGCGATGGAACGGCCAATCGGACGGGCCGGTTAGGCGCGATCGGCCAATCGGTGCCGCGCTAGAGCGGACGCGCGCGTCGAACGAATCCCACGCCCCGGAAATTACGTGTCCGACTCTAAACTCCGATGATTGATGAGCCGCCTATACGTGGAAATAGTGTGCAGCCGTCCTCTCTGCTCGCACCTCCCACTTTCCAACCCCCTTTCTCCATCCCGCTCAGCGACTTCCCCGCCATTACGTACTTCCTCGTGGTACTTACCCCTCCCCCTTTCCTACCCCCCCGAGCACCCCAACCATCCTTGCGCCGCGCTTTTCTCGCTCTGTCACTGTCACCGGCGTAAACGGGGAACAAATTTTCGGATGAGAGGAATAAACGAGACTGCTTAGTCAACGGGTTTTTAGCCTGGCGTAAAGTCGCGAGTATTTCGCGCCTATCGGCGAAGAGGCTCGTTGGGGGGCAGGGCGATGCGTGTGGCAAGAATTGCAAGTGGCAGGTTGAAATTAGCGATAGAATTGCGGATCAGTTTTGGAGTGTGTTTGGAAGAGGAGGTGTATTTTTGCAAGGAAGGGGAAGAGGGTAGCGGGGAAACGTCGATAAATCAATATAAGGGGGATTTAGGATAATGCAGCGTCATAAAGCCGTGTAGGTTTGCTGACAATCGATTGAGCCGTCATTTTTATGGGTTCGGTAGTTCTAGTGTTAACTGAGCGATTAATTGACTTTGAACGGTAAAGCGGCGGGTCTTCTCGGGGAACGACACTTGGAGCTCTACGCGGCGAATGTGCATGAGGAAGTTTAAAGTTGGTACAAATTTCGAAGAGTCTTTTATAAGTTCTGCTATAAAGCAAGTAATCCTCGCTTATGTATTTTCCGCGGAATTACTTAACTCGGTCTTCCGCGTGGATTGTTAAGCTCGCTAAACCAGGACTCATGTTTATCGTAGATGTTTATCGTCTTTATAATCGAACGAATGCGACATGTAAAAAATACACAGTTGCAATTACTTACTATAACACCAGACTCGATTAATTTATGTACCTTGATCGTTCGATTCATAGACATGTATATCATAATACGATCAACAAAACCAAATTTCAATCCAAACCATTTTCTCATCAACGCTCAGATTTGCGTTAACTTTCACTTTGGAGCATACCTCAAGGCACCGTGGGTATCTAGACGGGTTACACTGTAAATTGTCGTAACAACTCAATCCCTGAAATTAAACGAGCCAATTCTTCCAAGAACGAGCAAATAGGGTGTCCGTGCCAGCGTGTAACATATTACTGACCGTCGATCATCCATTCTGACTAGATACTTCGGGCCGAGTCATACGTCTCGACTGCTATCGAATGGCAGAACGAATATCTTTCGGGAACGAGAAGGCATTCCGGTCTGTCACGTCGGGACGTCCTGGAAGTGTTTTCTCCTTTATCGGTGCTCCCCATCCTCGCATCGTTCGCAGTTGCGCGGAGTTCCCCCTGGAACGTTTACCCACGATGATCCACGAGCTCGCCCCCCTCTTGAAAACGTTGCTTCCGTAAGAAAAACAGTCGATGGGGCTACGTCGAAGATGGGCCACCCCTATTAATCGTTCGAGAAGAGTCGGCTGCAACGTCTACGAAAAATAATAGTGCGCCACGGATACTGCAGGATCCGCTAGTCACCCTTACACTTGAACGACGCCTCTTCAAGTCCTCGTATCGAAACTCATGGCGCACCTTCCCTCCCTCCTTCTGACTTCAATACGCAAGCTCAAGCGTCGTGCTTCTTTTTTACGATGAAAAAAAACGATCTATATATCATCTATGTATTTGTGCCCGATTTTCAAGGAACTTTGCTCGATAGTTGTAAAAATGAGTATATATAAATTTATTACTGATCTTACATCGGGCAGGTAATAATAATAATGTAAATAAATATTTAAATTTTATTAGTATAAATATTACATCTATCCGCCAGTGGTCCGTCGATAAGATTGATTAGATGTTAATAATTCTCTCCGAAAAAAATTCGGACCGTCGAGTAGCCGGACCGTGGAGGAAAAAACGAAACTCACGATTTACTTCGGATATACCGATGATCGTGCAAAGGTGAGCGCGGAATTTCTCGCCGTCGCTCTTTCTTTCCTTTTCTCTCCGAACAGGCGCGGATACCTCGGTGCTTCAATTTTCTCGCATGTATTCCAGATTCCCGGGCAACAAAACGTCTTTGACGCTCGCTCCGCGCGCAATCGTAGCACCCAGCTGGCCCCGTCCTCCCGCGGCGTAAAACAGAGTTTCGAAAATTTCGACTCGCGAGTTAACTTTGTTTCCCATGCAATCTGTCGGCAGTTATCCCTCTGAAATGTGCAAATGCGCCGCGGCTAGAAAGGGCCGCCGCGATTTCGAAACCGGAACCCCGTGGTTTCTTTCGCATCGGCGTGAAATAATTTTGGCCGATAATATAATGTGACCAGCGCGAGGGGAAGGGGGCTTGGGCGCTCTCGAAAGCGGGCATTTCGCGTTCATTTTATAACGCTAATTGCGGCCGTCACGAAGTTACCATCGGATTTGCATACTATTGCTTTGGAAATTAGCCGACTGGAGCGCCTGGCGGCCGCCTCCTCTCTCCGCCTCTTCAGCCGTTCGATCCTCGAAAGGATTCCTCGAGATGCGTCCGCCCGGTGGCTCGGCCGAATTTCCGGCGGTATTCGCGATCGAAGATACACCTCGTACGGTAAACGAAAGATCATCGTTCGCGAAACTTTCGCGAAACAGCCGCCCCCATCCCCTCGAAGTCGCTGGTCCACGAGCGCCGCGCACCGTTAATACTTTCCTCATCTTCATTAAAGAGATAACACCTCCATTAAACGTTAATCTTTTCCTCATCGTAGTCATTTAAAGTCCTTTGTCGAGTTTCCTCTTGTTAATGAAATCACTTCCTCCTACGAAATACGGGTTTTCGCCCTGGATATTCCGGCACGAGACGATGGAAAATTGGCGCGAGGCGCGAGTCGACTCGGATTCCAAAAGTGGTTATTTTGTAGACTCAAAATTGTGCAAAATCCGGGTGCGCGCCACAAAGGACGGTTTAACGTGTAAGCCCACCTTGGAACAATGACGCATTTCGAGATAATTATATTTGCGCCTCGGGGTTTTTGTTTTTGATTTTTAATTTAATCCGCACCCCGGAAACGGGACAAACGCATTGGGATTTTGCTTCGCTCTGTATCCTGGAAATTAAACGTACGAAGATTTTATCCGGTGGAAATATGATATTTCTCTCCTTTGCTTCGCGCTCAAGGATCAGGTTCTTAATTGATGTGATGCATTTTGATATCCCATTGATGTTGATTTAACTCACTCCTATTTAAAGAGTATCGTTTCAATTCCGATGCGTCAGAATTATGGAAGTAACTTAGATTAGACGTATTCACGTCTAAATTTCCAGCGCATCATTCATAATGATAAATGTTGAATTGTATTATTCACCTGGTAAAGACAAAACTGGTATGAAAGGTGACGCGCTGTGACGACCATATGGATTTCGTTTGTTCTTCGTTGGTCTATAAATACAGTCGGTCTAGGTACAAAGTATCGTGTCACACCCGTGATTTCGTCGTAGAATATTAATGCGTATAACAAAATGTCCGACCAATTTTATAACGCAATTATACAAAATACTACCAAATAACAATCGTTATGCAAACAAAAAATAGATTTAAAAGGTTAAAAATAGGTTTAAGGTTATACAAAAAAAATAGAATGCTCACCATTGATCTCGTGTTATGTTCTGTCTGTCTATTCGATTTCATCTAAAAGTTTTCCCTGCTTAATACTCACTGAACCCCTTCGGGCCACTAGGTTGGAAGGATGAAATATGTGCTAGATCGATTCTTCGTGCCAGCCATCGTTCAGCTTATTTATACCCTTATAGATTCCCAAAGGATATACAAAATTGTATCGGAGGGATAACGTTCGTCATTCTGGCGAAAAAGAGACGCGTTTGCCGCCCATACCGCCTTTCACGTGTTGATTCCACATCGTGAGAACCGTTTTTAGTGCGCAACCTTCATTGACATCCTCTGAACGATCGTGGGACACAGAAACTGATCCTAGCAATCGTCCTTTCAAACCATTACCCTTTAACACAATTTCCACGTCGACCCATATCCAAAGTATTTACATATAAATTTGCATAACATCACAAGAACCTCGCTGTTCAGCCTCGAACAAATACCCAGTCGCCATTGACGACGCATCCACGCGCTATTATCACGAAAGGCGTATAAGTATCGTGAAAAAGGGAGAAGCGCACCGAGGGAACATGAATTATTGTTCTTTCATTGCTCGCAAACAAACGGCCCTGGTGTCGCGCTTCGCGTATCGATTTGTCTTCATCGAAGGGTTTTTCACGCTTAATGCCGGCTGAAATCCTCCGAGCAGCCGACTGGAAAAAAAGGTTATGCCAGGCATCGATCCTTCGAGCTGCGGGGCCTTGGGGTTTATTTATACGCCGGTGGATTTCCCAAAGGATATATTCGCGAGACGCAATGTGAATTCGTCTCTGGATGCGCCCTTTTCCCCGGTCGGGTCCTTCCTTCTCGCCTCGATGGGCGCAAAGGAGGCCATAGAGGGTAACGGAGGGATCGAAAGCCGGACGCCGGCTCTATCAGCGCCGAGGCCGATAATCGCCATCGTGTGACTAAAGCAGATGGTGGCCAAGTTCCTGGGAGTTGATTTAATAACAGCTACACCGGCTAGCCATTGTATCCTTGGCGCGATAGAAAGAACCGACGTCAACCTTCGGTAGATTACACCGGTAATATCCGGCAGTCCTCTCCGCCCTTTGTGCGCCGTTATTGCTGTAATACCTCGCGGCTCGTGCATTTTGCTTTTTGTCGGTCAATTTGAAGATCTCGCCCATGTCGTTAAACTGCAGAAGAGTCGTTGCTCAGTTTAAATTGCCAGGATCGCTTTGCCTGCGCTTTTCTCTCGGATTCGATGGACAGCTCGGACGGTGCAGTTAAGAGCTGACTAATCTGCTGGATTAAATATCAACTCGGTCCGAACGCAGTTGCAGCACGATAATAATAATTGTATTTTGGAGGTGTAGTAGGTAGGGAGTACGGCGAGAGCAACGAGTTTTACTTCCTCGGGAAGTAGTGGTCTCTTTAATAGGTTCGCTGCCGGGAGAATTAAGAAAGTCTTGTCCCGAGTGCCAAAAGCTTGTTTTAAATAAAACAGCAAAACTTCTTTAAATCAAATATCACCCGCAAATGTAGTTTTGCAGTGGGGTTTTGTAATGCTTTGAAGTGAAAGCAAGAAGAAGGAGAGAGCTCGAGATATCTCCTGGTAGGCAGTGAACGTGTTAAAGGAGCGCATAATCGTTAAGAAAGGGTACGATGGTCTGTGCTTGAAATTCTCCTCACTTTATTTCCATTAAGTAATTGGTATTCGATGGAAAGATCCGTACAAAGAGCTTCGAGGCATTCAAATCTCGATAGTCATTTATGAATTTTCGATGCCGCAACGAACACTATCAAATCTACCTTAACACTAAACCTATCAAATAGGTCAAAGTGAAATAAAAAGGCATGACCAATTAGATTAGTCACTTTTTCGTAAAATTGTAGAAACTAATGTTTTTTCTTCTCACCCGATTATATACTTCTGGGAAATAATGAAAATTGTTGGATCGAAGTATTTTTTCGCCAACGACTTGCACCAATAAGTGAAGATACTTTATTGATATTACTGTGATGCCGATTATCTAGTCTTACTCTATACTCCAGCTATTTACTCTGTTTCTAACTCTGATTCTTTATTCTGCTCTCTGACTCTGACTCTAGCTCTGCTCTCTGTACTCTGACTCTGACCCTGCTCTCTGTATTCTGCTCTGTAACTCTGCTCTGCTCTCTGCGACTCTCTGTAACTAACTGCTCTGCTCTCTGTGGCTCTCGTCTAGGCTACGCCCTTCTTCCCTAATGCCTCTACATGCAGCCCCTCTCATTCGTACATACTCGCAAGATCAGGGGCCACGTGCATTCCCCAAAGCCATGAGTCACCTAAAACTAAATCATACACGCTCTTCTTTCACCGCCTTATAGTCCAAACCCTCTTCTTTCGCTCGCACGCACTTGTAGTCTTCAAAATATTTAATTATTTTCACACCGGACTATTTTCACATTCTTACATACTTTTCGTTTGCACGTAAGTGTTTCTGGCCTTTTACTTTCCCTCTTTTAAGTCTTTATATTTTTCCTAACTAGTTCTATTGGTGATAATTTATCTTATATTTTTTTCTGCACTTTTTTATGCATGGGCAAGAGTTCCATCAAAGGAGCAAAACGTGTGTAACAAAAATAAAGGATGTACGCCTAAATACTTTACCTATTGCCTCATCCCGCTCAACATATGTCAACACGGATCAATAACATCTTTGAAGCTTAAGCATACTATCTTACATATAAAATCATAGAACCTTCTAACAGGATATTCTTTAAGATTCTCCACAATTTCCTTATACCGTCTTAATCCATACATTAATCCATTCACATTTTCCCCATGCCCTCTATTCTATTAAGAACATATCCAACACATCCAAATACATCTTTAGAGTGGCTCCTAACTTCAATGTTCAACCCGCCCCCCCCCTGGCTAATAACCCAGCCCATAAAGAATAAAACAAGCGGACAAAGCGAACAACGAGCATTGCTGCCAATGAAATTATCCTCAGCCTCCGCCTGCGAGCCAGCAGAACCCGCCAGGAACATAGTCCCAATACCAAACGGCATCCATTTAATCGTAATGCCGCGGCAATAACGGGGGGGGGCGCTATCGCGCGTAGATAAAACGAAAAAAAACACGGGCAGGCGTCTGGCAAGCCTTTAAAGTCCCACGAACGCTCCTCTCCCCGCGTCTTTGTCTCCGATGCTGAAAACGCCCGCTTAGCGGGCGCCGGAAAGGGGCGGAGGGGGAGGCGGCGGTGGTGTTTAATGCTTTTTCCCAAGGATAAAACGGGCCGCGGAGTGGAAAAGGGCTCGCGTGAAAAGAACCGTAAACCAAATCGATCGGCAGCAGCGCGGGTTGCCTCGGGCGCGAAAGGCTCAGCGCCGAGGAATCAATCCGCCGGCCGGCATACCGTCGCGAAGTTAATCCGGCATTTTTCAATTTCCTACCCTGGAAGGTATCCTCCCCCTTTCCAGGGGGTTTATCGCGCTCGCGGAGTTTTCGGGGCGCAAATACAAACGAGAGCCACTGCGGAAGGGAGCGGGGGGGGGGGAGAGGGGTGGAAACTGGCTTATCCCCGTGCACGCGTATGCGTAAACGAGGTCAGGTCTCGGGGCCTGATTTCCGTGGAAAGGAGGGTATAATCCTGGCTTTGAGCGTAATTCCTGGCTCCCGTTGGAGACGCTCGAAAGAGCGCGCGGAAGCGGTGATCGGGCTAGGGGGATTTGGAAAAGCCTGACACCGCTCGATGGGAGCGCGGACCGTGGGCGGATTGGTCGGTTCTTTAAAATCATTACTTTGGAAATCAAATTCGCCCCCTCCGGCCGCCCCTTGCTGCTTAATCCGCGTGGAATTCTGAGCGACGTTTGGCACGCTCCGATGGCCGCGGTGATGTCGCTCGTTACTTCCCTTGATTTTCGATGTCATCTTCGAGGATTGATTGATTCGGAATTTTGGACGAACTTTGGGGATTATTGGGCTTGCCTTTTTTTACCGGAGTTGAGAAGAATTGCGAGAGGAGACGAATGGAATTCGAGATCAGATCGGATTAGAGCGGATGTCAAGAAATGGTTCGTCGTGGAGCGCTGGGATTTTTTTTATAGAAATGAGTGACCACGGATTTTGATTGGTTGGATAGTTCTAGTGTTAATGCGTTACTTATAGATCTACCTGTGGATTTGTATACGGGAAAGCTTTACGGTTGAAACGTGGATATAGACGCTTTTGGCAGAGGAGCCACTGCTGGCTCGCCTTTCTAATTTGTCGAACAATGAGCGTTGCGTGAAGAACTGTCGAGCTGCGAATTCTTGTCAAAGGCACCGCACCGTGTATCGCGTTGCATACATCTCGTAGGTGAAGATCACATAGGCGTAGGAATAACGGAGTGGACAAAGTGGAGTCAGCTTCAAAGGGACAATGCGAGAAGCTTCACTGCCTCTCTTTGTTATCTTATTGACAATAATCACTTTATCTAAGATCCGTGGTTAACACTTTCGCGAAGAGACACGTTATCCTACGTCGTTCCAAAATTAGCGTCACTCTCAGCTATAATATATTTCAATTTATCAATAAATACCGCACGGATTGTACATCTAAAAGAAATATATAAAAACGTTATCGCAAGGTAATATAAATTCGATATATCCGTAAATACACTATTATGTTGTAAAGCGCGATATACTTTCAATATGCACTTACAATGTAAAATATAACAAAATCTCGAACAACAAACGCATAATATACTGAGAAATGCTCCGCCACAAACTTCTCGAAACAAGTGGTATTCAGCGAAACGTTTTTCCCGACTATCGGCCATCGCAAAAGCATTAAGATGTCCTCCCACTTACCGTGTTTACGCAACACGTGTCGCATCGAAACCTCCAGAAGCTCTAATTCGACCTTCCGTCTCCTCCTCTCATTCTCAGACTCCATTCACCGCAGTAGTCCAAGCGCAGAACCGATTCTCGTGTCGGACAAGCGCGAGCGGCCGAAAAACGTTGCGCCCTCCGCAAGGATAACAAGGCGGCCGATGGAGCGGCGAGATGAAAGTGGGATTGGACGAAAGCAAAGAAGACGGTGGGCGGGAAAGCTTGAGGGAAGCTCGCGCGCACTCGAAATGATTGAAGGACCGGGGAAATTGAATTCTCGCATTCGATCGTGCCGGGCTCCTCTAATTGAACGACTCGTCTTGCCCTTGTCTCCGCGCCACCCCAGCCCCGCCAGGAGGCTCCTCTCATTTTCTTGCCGGTCGTTTAAGCGCCCTCTGCCACCTCCCCCTCCACGCCCCCCCCCCCTCCTGGCCTCGATAATTCGTTTATCATCGGCGTTTAACCGTCCACCGAGTTGGCGCCGTTAATGGAAACCGTGTCGAGGGGGCGAAAGGACGAAAGGCGAAACCTAATCAGCGTGCGATAATATGCGCCACGAAGGATTCCGGGAGGCGGGGGTGGCTTGGCGGAAAATTTTATCCCGGGTAATAGAAGGCCGAGCTCCGGGCGCTCTAGTTCGGCCCGTCCCCTGCGAACCCTCTCATCGTTGCCTCCTCAGTCACGACCCTCTACTTTTTCACGCCTGTTTTTCGCCCTTCGCGGTTTCGATGCCAGCCACTGGCTGGCCAGATCGATCGCGCAGCAGTCGGACGCCGATCGGTCTTCGCCTCCTACGTCGGATCCTTGACCACTTTTCGTCACCTTTTTACGCTGATCTCGAGCCGTCGCGAACTATTTTCGTGATACTCCTTACATTCTAAGAACTTGCGATGGTTCTTTACTCTGGCACAGCACCTTATCCCGGCGTTTTTATTTTTTTTTTTTGTATTCTTCCTTGGTTGTGAGAATTTGGTCGCTTATATCGACTGTTTATATGGATAATTCAATCAACTGGTGTGTGGCCTGGTTACTAAATACATCGATATTATACGAGTAAATTAAATTAATATCCGAGAAGTGGATAAAATAAAGCGACGGGTAAAGTAGTATCGAGATAAAAGGCGTGGAAAGAAATAGACACTGGGATAAACCGGGCCGGTTTTCAATTTATTAAATTCTATTCCGGATTCGGATATCCGCCAGTGGCTAATTCGAACCGCCCACACTCATCAGCTCGTACCTTTTGTAGGCGTCTTATAAATTTACTACAACCGAGTTGGAATAGCAAAGGGGGCTTGTACCAGTCTTCCTTTTAGTCGTATAACGAATCTCGGTCAAAGTTATCAACGAAGACCCGCGAGCGGAGCCTTTCGCTATTTATACATTCCATCTTCAATCTGCGATCGTATCTCCTCGCGTTCCTATGACCGAATTCGCATTATAGAGCACTTTCCAGAATCCCCCGTCGATCCAGGAGCGATCCTTCGATTAAGTTTATCGGGAAAAAAATCAGCATGAGAATCGAGCATCCGAGCTCCAGATCGGGAAGGATCCAGGGCGTATACCGGAGGGATATTACGCTTTCGAGATCGTGATCGAGCGGGCCGGCGAAAAATGAAAATTCCTGCCTTTCCCAGGTATAAATCCAGCCGGCCATTTCGGTCGCTGCTACGATCCATTTTCATTTTTATGGCGGCCAGGTCGAGGAGGGCGGACGAGGAGGAGAGGTGCGCGGTGCCGGCTCGATCCGCGGCGCGGTTAATAAATAGCAACGGTATGCAAATAAAGTCAATCGTCCGATCGTTTGAATTTTAATTCGCCGAAATGTGAAATTAAATTTGCCGGCTACGAGATGAACGCGGCCGATCGCACGGTGCACACGCTTACGTCGGATAAATCGGCGCGGCGCAAGGGGGAGGGGGGGGCCTGGCGAGCCTCGCGAATATTATTAATCCGCTCTGGAATACTACGCACCGTCGCGACACTCAAAATATTATCACGCCAAACAGCCGGCGCAATTGTTTGCACGGCTTATTCGGAGAATTGCAAATCGGATCGATTAACCCCTCGCGGTCCAAGACGTTTTATCCGCGTCGGCCCGGTAACGATTCACACTGCGGCCTATATTTGACACGTTCGTGTCATATTTAACATGTTCCGTGGGCGTGAATGCTGTAGCTTTCATTTTCACGGTGAATCTATATGGCGTTAAAATTGATCTGTATCGACGTGGATGCCGTGGTATTTGTTTTACGTAACCAGTGAAATGTGATATTCCGGGCACTTGGAAAAAATGTGTCTAAAAAAACGTGGATATCGGGATCGGTTTAAAAATTACATCGCGCGCTCTTTCGCTGATCGATAACGTTTTTATCGCATATGAACGTGTTACGTTCATTGAAAGCTGACCTTAAACGTCTTCTCAAACATTCTTTTAAATGAAGAGAAATACGATCGTGGAATGGGTTAAATTATCCTGTAAAATACGTGGTGAAGAATCAAAAAAGATGTTTATAGACGCATTTTCTATAATCAGAGGGAGGAAGTAATACGATTTCGAACTACCATCATCGAGGCATGCGGGTCGAGCATCGAAAACGTTCTTAAAAATTAAACAATATTAAAGTATTAAATTCTACGCTTGACAGACCGAAAAACCATACTTATTTAAACATTTACTATCGTATAAAAAAGGACAAACTGAATCGTTAAGATAAGCCATCTCTACAGAATATCGTAAAATACATATTTTTACAGAGAATCAAACTGGGGTAACGCATTGCAGTTTGTACAAAGTTAGATAAAAAGCCGAGATAGGCCAAGATGTGAGTCAGGCGTATTATGATTGGTCAAACATTTACTATCCTATAAAAAAGGACAAGCTTTATCCGTAAAAAGAATCATCTCTACGGAACATCATAAAATATATATTTTCGCACAGAATCAGACTGGAGTAACACACTGGAGTTTGTGCAAAGTTAGCTACAAAGCCACGATCGAGACGATCCAGGATCGTGCGAATCACGATTGGTCGACCATTCACTGTCGCGTACAAAAGGACAAGGTTTATTCGCAACACAAGTCATCTCTACAGCGCACCATGAAATATATATATTTTCACACAGAATCACTCTAAAGCAACACACTGCAGTTAGATACAAAGCCACGATCGAGATGGTCCAGGACATTAGTCGGGCAGGATCGAGAGGACTCTTGCCCCAATTTGGGGATGCCTTGGACGAACGTTCCAACGCACACATAAGAGGAGGAGATCGTTAACGCACCATTACCGAGTCGAGACGAGTCAGGGGTCGTTAATCATCAAATTTTCCCGGAGCGCGTTCCTCCGAGTGGACCACCGAGGACCGAGGGAGGGGCCTGGGAGGGGCATTGTTCGCTTCCTGTTTTGAATATCGAATTTACGAGCAAAGTTACGGGCCGCGCCCGCGGAGTCTTTCCCTTTCGGGCGCATTCCCTCACCCCTGCCCTGCGAGATTCCAACTTGGCCCGTAAAACTTTACGCCCAACTCGTCCCCGAAAGGCACGCTTCTCCCTTAAGCGTTCTCGGCCGAGAGAGTGAAGCTGTAAGACCGCGCGATTCCCTTCGAATTTCACGGCACCGCGTTCTCGAAGCCGCGAGAGAAAGTCGATCGATCTTCTCGAGGAGCCTTGCTTCCCCTTCGGGGCGGTTCCATGGCGGGAGCTAGACTTCGAAACTGTCCTTCCGGTCCTAACCTGTCTCTTGGCAATCTCTTTGAATTCTTACAGCCTCACCTTCTCGAAGTCAGAGGAGGAAGTCGATCTGTCGTCGAGGAACATTGGTTTCTTTGGATTAGTCGTGTACCGAGGGGGGTCAGACCTCCTGGCTATCGGTTGGAGATGCACGATTCTCCTCTAATTTTACATCATCGCCTTGCTCGAGGTCACGAGAAAAAGTCGATCGATCGTCAAGGAACATCCACCTTTTTGGAAGGTATCTTATTGGAGACTTCAGAAAAGACGTTGTAGTTCCCGTCTGCCCGTTGGCGTTCCTCGAGGACGCGCGATTTCCCCCCTAATTATCCAATATCTCATTGAGGAGGTCACGAGAAAGAGTCGATCGATCGTCGACAAACGTTTGCTTCTTTGCTAAATCGCAACTGCGAATCGGGTTTTGAATACGTTCTTCTCCAGTTTGTTTGCGTTTCCTAAGAGCACGCGATATTCATCCAATGTTACAGTATCGCTCTCTCGAGACGAGGAGAAAAACTCGATCGATCGTCGACGAATATCGGTTTCTTTGGTGTGTCCCAAGCCAGAGGCCAGACTTCGAGAACGCCCCCCCCCTCCCTCCCCCCTGCCCCTATGTTCCGCGAGCTTGCCTTTGTCAAAGAGAAGGGTCGAAGGGCGCGTTCAGGGAGGAGGAGAAGGAGGTAGAGGAGGAGAAGCAGGAAGAAAGGAACCTCGAGAGGAGGTAGCGCGTTCGAGGGCCTCTCCCGCTCGAGGTTACTGCCGAAGTGCCGCCGACAAACGCGACGAGAGCCACCTTTCCCGCGGGTCAAAAGTCGAAGAGACCTCCGTCCTTTCCAACGCGATCGACGACGTACGTACGCCTTCGCCGCGTACACCGACGCCTCCTTCATTTTCAGAGTGGCGGACACCATTTCCAGAGACGCGGACTCCATTTCCAGATCACGTACCCGCCATCGCGACGAGCTTCCACCCCAATTTCGGCGTATCTCAAAACCGGGCACCTGAAAATCTCTATCGCGCTGTGCCAAAGTGGCTACGAGCCCCTTTCACCATATCACGGTATTATAATAAGTGCTCGTCTTACGAATTCACGTAAAACGAATACGATATCCGTATATCGGTTCTGAATTACTCTGCGTGTAGTCAGTAGATCGTGGAATTAATCATTCTAGCGTGATCGTTGTCGAATATCCAGTAAGGAGGTTCGTGAGATTACCTACGTATTAATCGTTGCTTTCAGCACAGTTTTCTGTGCCAGTAGTATATCATAGGAGGAAAGTAGGGGATACAGAGAGGGTAGAAAATAAGAGGCGATGGAAGATCGAGGAAACGTGCCATTCGTGCATCTACCTCTTCTGCTCCGTGGTATCGCTACCGCTTACCACCTCTGGATCATTGCACGTGATATGTACACAGCAGTTCCGAGCTCAGATTAAAGCGTAAGTCCGGGATCCGACTACTGTATCGGTCGACCCCCTATATTGAGCGAGCAAACAAATAAGTTCTCCCAGGTTTGAATTCTGCTCATCACTCTGGATTGTTTCATGGAATGTGTACACCGTAACTTTGATAGTTTGGACACAATCTTAAATGAAAGGTCCCGAGGCTAGACGGTCCAAAGCAACGCTCAGGAATTGGAGAAACGCACGAACGGGATGTCTCCGTTCCTTGCACTGCTACGATGAAAATGCTTAATTTTGCTATTGACAAATTTATTTCATACATATCACGCCAATAGTAATATCAGTATTGTTTAATATCAGTCGTCCTTTCACCATCTGCTCACAACTGCTTTGTTTGGAAATGTTTCTACACACATAAAACCTAATCTCTCAAATGCTGCAGTCTTTATCTCCAGTTTTCCTCCAGCTGTACACATAATTCGATAAAACAATATAAAACAACAAATATAGTGCATCTATTACTTCCTTATGAAACGAAAGAATCTTTTGAGACAACCTAATATACAGGAGATAAATACAGGGATATAACGTAATAAATAAGGATCACCCACCTTATTTATCAGTCTCCGTTGATGCTCGAAAGGACCATTATCTCCCTATAAATCAACTTTAATCCCCCAGCGGTTACTGCGCGTATTTCCCGGCTTTCCACGCAACATCTTTAATTACCTTCGTTTTTCCACCAAACAGATGTTTTTCAAACTTCACACGCCGACTCGATATAAATCGCGCTTTACGAGTGCACCTAAATACTCATTCGCAAAACAACGAACCTCGCGGCACACGCACTAATCCGGCGTTTTATGTCCCATTACACGCACGCATTTCCGCGCGCGCAGTGGTTAATCGTGCAAAAACTCCGCGCACTCCGCGAGTCGCCGGTGTTACCCTCGATCGCCTCCAGCCGCGATTTCCTACGAGGCGCCGTGGCTCGGAGCAAATATTTTTCCAGACGTCCCCGGCGGCGAAGGTTAAAGGCTCCGGTCAGCGGCGGTTAACGAGTCCCCGACGCTGATTAGAGGCATGGCCGGTGAGCAGTCGCTTTATCGGCGCGACGTTTTACGATTCGCGATACGAGCAGGCGGGAATAATCGAAGCTGCATACCCAGCCTGAGTGCAGTCCGGAAGGCCGTGCAGCGTTATTTTCCGCCTCCCCCGCCCCCCGCCTTTTTTGCCAGTGCTCGCGAGGCCGCTCGACACAACCGCCACCAGCCGATCGCTATCTCTCAACGTTTTTACGGTCCGCCCTGACCGGAGCAGCCGGGAGGAAGACGAAAGGGATATTTTTCTTCGCGCCATTTCGAGCCCGGCGAAACAGCAGCCAATTTCGCGAAATGGCTCGCACGTGATCCGGAGACGAAGAACTTTCGAGCCTGCTCCCTCCTCCCCTTTCCTTCCCGCGGGACGCGAGAGTCGGATCGATTTCCATCCTGTGCCTCGCGATGCCGAATCTTGGCCTGGCGGGAAAGGAGCGCCTGGGATGAAGTCACCCACGTGGCAAGTTCCTTTCCCTCGACTGGTGCTCCTCGCCTTCTTGATTTTGGGCGCTACTTTCTACGAAGATAAGCCTCGGATGGATTGTGATTAGTGATGGTGGAAGGAAGAGCTACCAGGATGAGGTTATTTGGGTAATAGAGGTTTATTTCTTGTATTAGATTTTTGGCGAGCGTTGCTAAGGAAATAAGGTATATTGGTTTTTATCGTGGTGCAGGATAAGTGGAGGTGCGAATTTGTGATTGATTTAGAGATTGGAGGATCCCTGTTCGCGCTGTTGGTGTGACCTCTGGATTATCGTTTTATCCTGAAATCGCGTAGGGATTATCTGCGTTTCGGGGAACCGTAGCTTCTGGATTGTCGTCATGTCGCGCGAGAGCTCAAGGGTTATCGACGTTTCGCTTGTTCTAACAGGGGTTGAAAAAAGCTCTCGGCACCGAGGAGAAAGTGTTCGTACAAATACCGGAACAAGGGGCACTGCACATAACAGCTACGAGTTGATATCTGGAGAATAATTATTTCGGCCATCAGCCCGTATTAAGCGTTGCATCGGTTATGCGGGGAGAACAAAGGAGAGCGGAAGAGCCCTGCGAGCCATCTAACTTTTTGTCTTTCTTATTTCATCTGCGTTTTCCCCATCCGGTAAACGCCATTGATATAAGGGTTGAGGTAAGCAATGAGGAACGAGGGGTCGGCGATAGTGTAGACGGCAAAGCCCTCCCTCGAAGCTTTTCCTCTCCACGGCTTATTCTCGACGCTCTTTTCTCTCTGGAGGAGTTTCTTTGATCCCCCATTGTCTACTAAGTACCACGCGTATTTCTTATCCATCCTCGTTTCCACGTGGTTCCTTTGCACGATGTAGTGCCGATACTGAAACGTACGTCATAAGCGTACAAAATACCGCGGGGAAAGAATAGTTTCAGCGGCACGTTTCTTCGATCCTTCACTGTCTACCGCGTACTTGTTATCCCTCCCCCTTGTGTCCTTTATTTTCTCCATTCTCGGTATTCTATTGGCGCGGAAAACAGATGTACTATCAACGAGAAGAAATTAGTACTTGGTACTCTCCCTTGTGTCCTTAATTTTCTTCATTCTCGATATTCTATTGGCGCAGAAAGCAGGTGTATTATCAAGGAGATAAAATTAGAAACATCGCGATCTGATAGTTTACTCGATTGTCCGTGTTAATCTTTAGGTTCTTAGGCTAATGTCGAAGCTGAACTCCCCACTGCATATATTTAGACTACGTGTATTACGCGGAAAGGAAGCTCGTATGACGTTTCCTGGTAAGGGGAAACACTGTCTCAGTATCAGCGTGAATGGTCGTAGGTCAACGACCTTGGTAATCGATGTCGTAAATGGAATTAACAAGCGACATTACACGAAGGAACCGCTATCTTATCGAATTAAACGCTAACTTACACCTGGAGTTCATAAATTTTGTGTAACCTGGCGCACTGCTTCCTTACAGCATTGTAGGAGTGAAGTTTTCTTCCAAATTCTCTTTTGAAGAGTGATCGATGATAATATTATGATATCGATTACTTTCTTTATCGAAGGATCGTTTCCTTAACACTTGCTGCTCTTTGTCCATTCCCCTCGAGAATTCTAGTCCCTCTACTCCCTTTTAATTCCACATTCCGGACGTTCCAAGTCGAGGATCATGTTCCCAGAAAGAATCTTCTTATTACGTATAACAAGATTCCGTAACATCACCTTCGACATTCTTACTTATAACAAACTTGGATACCACTAACCTACACCAATTTGCTATTACCCGGGGCATATCGATAAACCCAGTAGCATCAAATTAGATCAGCCGCATCTGCAGGGGGAGATTAATTAATTTCATCTATATCCGCTCGAGATTACAACCAGTCAAATTATACAAGACTATCAAAGATAAGGACCGGTCCTTACACCGGGTACCAGGGTTTATACACGACCATAAACGAGAATGACACACGTCGCTTGCTGAGGTCTTTCAGGGTCAACCAGGTCAAGGTTCGATCGTAATCAGCAGTTAATCTATCAACTGTGTACGACGAAGGGATACTTTGCGCATGCTCGTCATAACGAAGCAAACTGCAATTGCCCCGCATTGAGTACACTCGATATCAATACGTTCCATGCTCAACCGATTTTTCGTTACTTTCGGACCTGTTTTCGATTTTCGTTCAAGCGACGCGCTCTATACGATTATTACAATTATTACAAGCCACGTTATTAAAATTCTCTTCCAACGTATGTCTCACGATCTTCATAATTGGTAAGAAACAATTACTTCTCAGTATTTCGTTTCGCAAGGAAAATTCCAAATAGACCCAACAGAAAATTCAGCGTGGGCCGTATACACCCACGCGGCATAGAACGTCTTAACAGTTAACCAGTTAACTGCGGAATATATCACGGAACGTGACGCAGGAATACGACGCGGAATGATTTTACGAGAGATATAATACAAAGCAAAATGAGGAAAGATTACACATTTCATTCCATATAACATTAGTTCTCCTACAAATGAGCTCTCACAGAAATTTTTTATTCCACACTTTGAGTAAACCCGTCAACCGCATCGAAAGAAAATTTCGAGTCGACATATATACACGTCGAGCGTGGTTAACCGATGAAAGAGTTAAAGCAAGCGTAGCCAAACTTCATGCCGATCGGCGGACGATGGCGAAGAGCGTAAACGAAACGCGGTGCGTAAACAGGCATCGACGCGCCTCGCAGAAATACGCCTCGAGTGTCCTGGCCCGCGTACACGCCCCCGTGTCTCAAAGCTGATTCTCCAATGTATTTCGCTTCACAAACGAACCGTGCAAATAGCGCCGACGGGGAGGGAGAGACAAAACCGAAGCGTCTGACGTCGCGGCGCAGACGACGGCGAGAACGAAGACCCCGCTGGAGCGCACAGAGTGAGACGAGCGGGGGGGTGGTAGGGGGTGAGAACGGGAATGGGGGATGAGAGACGATGGCCCGAATACCGGCACGGAAAATCTGCTGGGAAAATACACGGTTCATTGTGTCGCGGCAGCTTGACAAATTGTGTATGTCTACAAAACCCACTCCGCCGTACCTGTCTGCGTTATCCGCCCAGAGTCTCACCTGCGAGGAGGTCACCTACGTGCGGGCTTTTGATCTCCGGGACTGATAAAGGGGAACGTTAATCTCCGGAACGACGTACGGGCCGTACCTGAAATCAGGATGGAGGCGAAGCCGAGATAAGAGGCTGTATTCCTTTTGTTCCTTCACCGATCTCCCTCGTCGCTTTGATCCAGCATCGACCCGCCGGATTCACTCGGTCCAGGATAGACTCCCTATGATAAGCTCGATGGATCCAGCGCACACGTCGAGGGCAAAAATCGATCGACCACGTGTGGAATCCAGCGTCGGCTTTTTACCCCGACGAAAAACGTGAAAAGTGGACCCAATGACCGTGGCGAGATAGTCGGCGGAGGCTTTGGAAGCTACTTTGGAGGGACAGCTTCCAAAGGTCGTATGCCAAAAGACGAGGTAATGCAATTCGTCCCGTTCTACCGCCAATCGAGATCGACGAGGTCGTCATCGCTTTTGACGGCAGCCGAGCGTTTCACGAGGGCGACATCTCCTCTCTCTGGAACGTCCATAACTTACGGCGGCCTTTCTCTCCTCCCGATCCTAAAACCGCCCGGGCGTAGATTGTGTTTCTTCGTGTCTCGCCTCCGAAACTAAGAAATTCCGGCGTGTCACCTTTGGCCAGCCATGATCGATCGCTCTCGCCTTTCGCCGAATTCGGCGTGAAGGCGCACCGATTCGAGCCAGATATACCGCGATTGCGGTGTTAACCTTGCGGAGCCGTGGCTCGTTCTCGCCTAACCGGCACGAAAGTCGTGTTCCGGAATAGATACTATCGCGCCTTTTTAACGGCACGATGGCAAAACGCTCGTGCGCCCGCCATCGGCCGATGGACGAATGTTCGTGGACAGAGTTACGGGGCAAAGATTCTGGTTGGTTACGTAAACCTGAAGAGCGGCGCTCTCCCACGATTTTCAGGAAGGGAAAATTTGCTAGTGCGGTTATTTAAGTACTCTACTGATCAAATTTTTATATCGTCGCGTCAAATTTTTGCTCGTACAATCGAAGATCACCGATGATGAATCTGTATTCAAATATTGGTTATTGGTATACCGTCACTTGGTACACCTGTTAATGGTGATGGGCAGTTATACCAAAAAAAAATACAATATTTGAATTTTATATCTTCATCGCGTTACATGCGATGAAGTGAGGTACGTATTTGAGGCAGAGTTGGGAATTAGAGGGTTAAAGTCTCTTTGTATGTCCGTCTCTATACCCTTCTAGACTCATTCGCGTCACGTTTTTGATTCAGATTCGAGTAAAAAATCGTATGTAAAAAAGTATGCTTGTAAGTATAATATAATATATATGTATTATTTACTGTAACATAGATTATCGTGTATTCGATGCGGAATATGCTGTGGGAAATGCATGCCCTTATATCGGGCAATACAGTTTTGCCAGCTGAGCTCGTGATGTGATATACATGTCGGAATAAGTTTATACGCGCACTGCTTATCATACGACGCGAATAAATCGAATCCCTTCAATCTTCAGGTTCACAGCGCAAAGTGGAAAAGAAACGATAGTCACAGCATTTTTAAGCAAGCAAAATGAATCACACTCCTCGCTCTGTGTCACAAGTAATCCACATCAAAAATACACATCGTACCAACACCCACGCACCTGACACGTAAAAAGCTAGAATCTTCCAAAGAAACAGGAGTTGGTCTTTAGAAACAAAGATTCTTCTCGATCGCCGGCTTACCAATCGCGCCTTCCTTAATCCTGAACTTCCAAACCAATATAGAAGTTCCTTTCGCGTAATATAGAGTAGGGTGTCGATCGAGGATCAGTCGTACGCTTTATCCTCGAGAATCCAACGAGGGTTCTCTCCAGGGGAAACTCGATCCAAAGCGAGGAATGCTCCACTCACGGCGTTACGAGGGAAAGTATTTTTTAATTGGCAGTCGCAGGCTCCGCGGAAGTGTGCCGGGGCGGCTCGAAATTGATAAATCCTCGGTGTTCCCTGTCGAGCGGTGCTGAGCACGGGATCGTCGGGGCGGGAGAAGGAGGAACCGGAACACCCGGCGTGTCCGGTAAATTGATCGAATCAAAAAGCTCCGGAGCCAATTCGTTCGTCGGGGAATCAACGAATCGCGCGCCTGTCTCTCTCTCTCCCTCTTTTTCTCTGACAGCTCCAAAATTGTGCGCGATGTGAGCCACTTTTTCGACGTTTCTCTTCTGTGGGCACGTCGAGGAATGTGCACGCACGCTGGGAGGCTCAATGGGCCTTGAAAACGGCGCGAATTCGCGAAATTCTCGATTTCTCGAAATGCACGCAGCACAAATGTGCGTCGATCGCACAAGCGAATTGATCGGAACTGCAGACTTGAGAGGAGGGGTACTGGTACCGGATAAAAATCGGAAATATTTAGGCGCGAGTTAAATGGATGCTGGATTGATTACAATAACGACGTATATACAGAAACTGCGAAGAAGATGGAGAGGAAGTGAATTCTATTTAGACCTTGATCGGAAACCGATGTGTCCAAGCATATATACTCCTGTTGGAATAACACACTGTTTCTTGAGTTGATTGATTTAATAAGTTACGTTTATTTATAACTTTAAATTAATATATTGTACAAAATGTCTTAACAAACTTTTACACGTTTTCATGCGGATCGAC